>JAULCF011006778.1:0-16637 GCA_032361265.1 Devaleraea mollis
GTCGCCGTTCACGTCGATCTTGGCGAACATCGGGAAGTTCGCGTCGTACTTCGACGATGCAAACTCGGCGATCTCGGCGTTGGTGCCGGGTTCTTGGCCACCAAACTGGTTACAGGGGAAGGCGAGGACATTGAAGCCCTGATCGCCGTGTTGTTCTTGAAGCGCACGCAGACCTGCGTACTGAGGCGTAAGGCCTCAGGCGCTTGCGACGTTGACGATCAAACTGACCTTGTCGTGGAATTCGGAGAAGTTCACCTGGTCACCGGTGATCGACTCCATCTCGAAATCTATGAATGTCATAGCGCTCCACGATAGCGGCGAGGTCAGGTAGCCGGATCGGCTGTTTCTGCGGCCGGGCCGTCGTCGGGCGAGGACATCCAGAGTTGGTGCAGCAGTGCCATGATTTCGCTGAACTGGTTCGGACGGTACGACTCAGGATCGATCAACTGGTTCAGGTTCAGGCCAACGTCGATTGCCATGATGATCGATGCGATGTCGTCGTGGGGCACTGGATAGTCGCGTCCGGCATCTTCGACGATCTGCTGCAAGACGCCGGTGTTTGAGTCGCGAAGTCGCCGCTGATGAGCGACAAGTTTGGGGCGATTGGCAGGGTTGCGCAGCGCATAGAGCAGCAACTCGACGTACAAGACACCGCCGTTGTCGACATCGATCGGGCCGTTGTAGTGGCGTCGGTCCGATTCCATGTTGTCGATGAAGTCCGTGGTGCTTTCGCTGATCGCAAGCAGGCGGTCAACTTCAGACGTGCTGCTGGCCATATGGGCGTCGAGCAGCTCGATAATGAGCTCGTCTTTGGCGGCGAAGTTCGAATAGAACGCGCCGCGAGAGAAGCCAGCTTCGTCACAGATGTCTTCGATAGAGGCGGCTCCAATGCCCTTCGCGATGAACACCTGCGTAGCGGCGCGCAACAACCGATCGCGGGTCTCTTCACGGGTGGGTCGGGTGCGGGGCCTTGACATCAACTACAGCATACGCGAATGTATTCGATACAGAACTGTATCGAGTTCATTTATGTATCGAATACATTCGTATCGAGGAGTGACATGGCTGTTGGTAGCGACGAGACCGAGATCGATCCGGGATCCGCGTTCTTGATGGAGGCGTTCGACCCGGCCAATCGTCAGGACCCCTATGGCCTCTACGCCAAGATGCGCGAGACCCGGCCCGTGCTCGACGGCGGCATCGGGATCTGGTTCACCTTCCGCCATAACGCAGCCCACCGCCTGTTGCGGTCACGTGCCACGTCGAGCGATGAGCGCCGCAGCAATGAGTTCATGGCCAACGTCGCCACCGACGAGCGGCTTCAGGCATACGCCGCGGTTGAACCGCTCATGCTGTTCACTGACCCACCGGATCACACCCGTCTGCGCAGTCTGGTGTCTCGGGCCTTCACGCCTCGCACCGTGGAACAGATGCGGCCTCGCCTCGAGTCACTGGCTGGTGAGCTCCTGGACTCGATCGATGGTGCCGGCCCGGTCGACTTCGTCGAGCAGGTGGCGTATCCCTATCCCGTCACGGTGATCTGTGAACTGCTGGGGGTGCCGCTGGCCGACGTCGCATTGTTCCAATCCATGTCCGACGCTCTCACGCTCACCATCGAACCCGGAGCGTTGCGGACCGAAGAGCAGGAGCGCGCAATCGATCAAGCACGCGAAGATCTCTCGGAGTACATCGCTGGGCTGCTTGACGATCGACGCAAGACACCCGGCGACGATCTGATCTCGGGGCTGCTGGCCGCACGCGATGGCGACGACCGCTTGAGTGAACCTGAGCTGATCAGCATGGTGATCTTGCTACTGCTCGCCGGCCATGAGACCACGGTCAATCTGATCGGCAATGGCCTGGTTGCGTTGTTGCGCAATCCGAGTGAACTCGAGCGGTGGCACGCATCCCCGGAGCTCGGGTCGAGTGCCGTTGATGAATTGACCCGCTTCGATAGCCCAGTCCAGATGGCGATGCGAGTACTGCTTGAACCCACGGAGGTCGATGGTGTGGTCATACCCGCAGGGGAGCAAGTGATCACCCTGCTGGGAGCTGCGAATCGAGACCCACTCGTCTTCGAAGATCCCGATCGGCTCGACCTGGGCCGGGTCAATGCCGGAGCCAACCTGTCATTTGGTGGCGGCATTCATCACTGCCTGGGAATGGCGCTCGCCCGGACCGAAGCACACATCGTGCTCGGCGAACTGGTCAAGCGGTACCCCAACATGTCGCTGGCCGAAGAACCCGAAGTCCGCGCCAGGTTCGTCCTGCGGGGCTACGAAAAGATCATGGTCGACTCGGGACGGTAGCGGTCACGGTCGTGCCAACGCCGACACTCGCATCGACGTCGAGTCGACCGCCTACGGCCGCCAGTCGATCTCTCATGTTGTGGAATCCGTGCGAACGATCGGCAGAAGAGGCGTCGAAGCCACGACCATCGTCCGCGATCTGCAGCACGAGCTCGCCAGGTTCTTCCCTCAGCGCTAATTGAATAGTCGCGGGTCCGGCGTGTTTGGTTGTGTTCGTGAGCGCTTCGAGCGCAGTGAAGTACAGCGCTGCTTCGATAGCGGCCGACTGCCGATTGATCGGCTCAATCGCTGTGTCGACGGGCATGACAAGCCGACGGACCACAGCCCCCAGGGCATCGGGCAAGCCGCGTGTCTCGAGCAGCGGCGGGTAAATGCCATGCGCGAGCTCGCGTAGTTCGCTGGTCGCCCCGTTGAGTTCCTCGATCACCGTTTCGATTCCTTCAGCCATCACGGAGTCACTACCGCCCTGGCTCTGCAGCAGACGTAACCGAACGCCCATCGCGACCAGTCGCTGCTGCGCCCCATCGTGCAGGTCTCGTTCGATACGACGACGTTCGGCATCGGCGGCGGCGACAACGCGATTGCGTGATGCGGCCAAGTCGGACTCCGACTTGAGGAGTTCGTCATTGAGCGTTTGGAGCGCGACCGAGCTGGCTCGCTGCATCTGGTTGTGCTGCCAGATCACGAGCCCGATCGGCACGATCTGAGCAGTGAGTGCACAAACCATGACGATGAGTTCTAGCTCGTCGTCGACATCGGAGATAGCCCCACCGTCGTCGTTCAACAGCCCGATGATCGTGACGACCGCGGCCACGCTGGCAGCGGCCACGATGGCCGGCACAATCTGTTGGCGGTTCAGGTGCGGTGACGCCAATACGAGCGGCATCAGCACTGTCAGGATCATGACAGGCCACAGAAACGGCAGGATGAACGGCATAACAGCGGCTACGAGCCAGTTGCCAGCCGCTACATAGCAGAGCGCCTGAAGCAGCTTGTCAGACGCGAGCGCTCGCCTGGCGACGACAAGCGCACCGGTCAGAGCAGCCAAGCATGGGATAACGAACCAGACGCCCGGTGCCTGCACGAGGACACCGTTGATGACGATGACTAAGACAATGCCGAGCGACGCGCCAACAGTGTCGAGCCGGATGAATAGGTCGACATCGCTGTGCCTCGTCGTTGGCAGTCCCACCCGAAGAACACTAGTTGGGCAGTTCATGGCGTTGCAGGGGTGCTGGCACCCCCTCGGATTCGGGTGCGCACACGATGTACCTGATTCCGAGGTCATGGGATCATGGGGATAGAAACGAGGAAACTATGCCGACCCGTCAGCAGGCTTCAGCGACCCACAACCCAGATCAGCATGCAGCGGAGGCTGACGAGATTGGCGTGCTTCTGGTGGACGATCACGCGGGGTACCGCCTCGTGGCAGCCGAAGTCGTGGGTGCTGCCGCAGGTTTTGTGCTGCTCGGGAGCGCGGCCGATGCGTCCCAAGCGTTGCGGCTCATGAGCGACCTGGGCGCCCGTATCGGTCTCATCCTGCTCGACGTGAACCTCGGCCGCGAAGACGGCGTGGCGTTGGCCGGACAACTCGCGGTGTTTGGTGCCGACATCGTCCTGGTGACCGCACTCCACATCGATGACCTTCCTGCCGACGCACGCCAAAGCGGAGCGCGCGGCTACATGCCGAAGGCCGAATTGAGCCCCGTCGCTCTGACCCAGGTTTGCCGCGGCGTCTACGATTGGGCGCATGGCGAAACTGCGGGTGGTGCTAGCCGACGATCATGAGTTGATTCGTCAGGGTGTCGTGGCGGTCCTGGGCGCGATTCCTGGGGTCGAACTGGTGGCAGAGTGCGTGGACTACGACAGCTTGATCGACGCGGTCGACGAACATGATCCCGACGTTGTCGTGACCGATATTCGAATGCCACCCACGGGCACCGACGAGGGAATCAAGGCGGCGATAGCAGTCCGTGAGAGCCACCCAAACACGGGCGTCGTCGTGTTGTCACAGTTCGCCGAACCTGAATATGTGTTGCAGCTCTTCGCGAACGGGTCAAGCGGGTTGGGATACCTCTTGAAGGATCGGGTCAGTCCCGCCGAGCTCACCCGAGCGATCAACGCAGTCGCGACCGGTGACTCGGCGGTTGATGCATCGATCGTTGAAGTTCTGGTCAATGCCCGTAGCCGGCGCGCGTCGCCGATCGACACACTCACCCCGCGGGAGTCCGAAGTACTCAGCTGTATCGCCGAAGGTCTCAACAATGCTGCGGTCGCCGACAAGCTCGTGCTCAGTGAAAAAGCAGTGGCGAAACATATCAACTCGATCTTTTCGAAGCTCGATTTAGGTTTCGAGGAGCAGTCGCATCGGCGGGTCAAAGCGGTCTTGCTTTGGCTCGCGCAGTAGATCGCATTAGTTTCTGGCTAGCCAGTTAACGAAAGTAATGGAGACATTTGTGGGAGACGTATCGGTTGCTATCGGCGAGGATCATGTCGCAACGGTCGAGATCCATCGACCGCCCAACAACTTCTTCTCGATGCGGCTCATCGAAGAGATTGCCGACACGTTCGAAGCGCTCGATGCCGGAGGGCAAGCTCGAGCCATCGTGTTGTGTAGCGAAGGCAAACACTTCTGCGCCGGTGCTGACTTTGCAAACCGCTCAAGCGACGAGAACTCAGGCCAGTTGTACGCCGCCGGGGTTCGGCTCTTCCGATCGGCCTTACCGATCGTGGCCGCAGTCCAAGGTGCTGCAATCGGCGGTGGCCTCGGCCTGGCACTCATGCCTGACTTCCGTGTCGCCGCGCCCGAAGCCCGCTTCAGTGCAAACTTCGCCCGCCTCGGGTTTCATCAAGGCTTCGGTCTTAGCGTGACGCTGCCTCGGCTGGTGGGTCCACAGACCGCAGCCGAACTGCTGTACACCGGGCGCAGAGTCAAGGGCGACGAAGCGGTCGAGATGGGGCTGGCCGACAAGCTTGCGCCCCTTGAGTCGGTCCGAGATGTGGCGCACGAACTCGCCGCCGAGATCGCCATGTCGGCACCGCTTGCAGTGCGATCCATCCGGGCAACACTGCGCGAAGGCCTGGCCGATGCAGTGAAGGCTGCCACCGATCATGAAGCCATCGAGCAGGCTCGCCTGCAGACCACGTCTGATTGGAAAGAAGGCGTATCGGCAATGGCCGAACGCCGTACCCCGAACTTCACGGCAACCTGATGTCGCTCGCAGGCAAGGTCGCTCTCGTCACTGGTGCCGCCTCCGGCATCGGCGCAGCGCTCGTCGAACAACTGTGTGCCCAAGGGGCGCAGGTCATTGCTGTTGATATCCAGGCCGAAGCTCTCGCCGAGCTCGCGGTCACCCACGGCTGCGTAACTCAGACGGTCGACATCACGACCGAGCAGGCGAACCGAACCATGGTCGCTGCGGCAGTCGAAGCCACCGGACCACTGGATCTTCTGTTCCTCAATGCCGGAGTGCTCGGGCGCAGTCGAGAAGAACAAGGCCAGCCTTACCTCGTGGGTGATCTCGACCTAGATCAGTACCGCAAGGTCATGGCAGTAAATACCGACTCAGTCATTTTCGGAACGGTGGCGGCAGCTCCGCACATGAACCCCGGTGGCGGCATCATCGTCACGGCTTCTATAGCGGGCTTGATGCCATGGAAACCAACACCGTTCTACACGGCAACGAAACACGCCGTTGTCGGATGGGTCGGAGCCGTCTCTGACTCGTTGGCCGAACAAGACATCACGATCAATGCGATATGCCCCGGTGGTGTCGCGACCGCACTGCTGGGTCTGACCGCCGAGGTCGCCAAGGACGTGCCCGCTCTGCTTGACCCAGCGCAAGTCGCTCAGGCCGCCATCGCCACCGCCACCAGCGGAGCTACCGGCACTGCAGTTTCGGTCGTGGCGAACCGAGACAACGTGGTGCAAACCCACGATTTCACTTCCGTCCCAGATTTTCCGTGAGCAGAACATGATTGATTACCAGCGCATCTTCCATACCGGCATTCGCGTGCCCGACTTGAACGCCGCAATGACCGAGCTCGGCGATTCGCTGGGCGTGACCTGGGCCGAATCTCGCGAGGTTGCTGAGATGCCCGTGTGGACACCGGCCACCGGCATGCAGATGGTGCCCCTGCGGTATGTCTACTCGTGCGAAGGGCCCCAGCACATCGAACTGCTAGAGAGTGCTCCTGGCTCGCCGTGGCATTGCGGCGACAACCCGGGCGTGCACCACATTGGTGTCTGGGTCAGCGATGTGGCAGCGGAAGTCGAAGCCGTGCTGGCCAAGGGATGGACCGTGGCATTGGCGGGTACCGCGCCCGAAGACGGGTACGGCAGCTTTGCGTATGTGCAGCCACCCAACGGCATGCTGGTCGAGGTCGTCAACGACGCCATCGAGCCAATGTTTGAACAATGGTGGGCTGCCGGCTCATAGCCACCAGCGCCAGTCGTCAGAACGGCTGGTCGCCAGCCAACGTGATTCGGTGCATGACCCGGCGGTACCCGTCGTAGTCATTGATCGGGTTGTGTAACAGGCATCGGTTGTCCCACAAGGTCAACATCCCGGGCTGCCACGACAGCCGCCAGACGAACTCCGGCTGGATCTGGTGCGCGAAGATCGCCTCGAGAATCGGGCGGCTTTCGGCTTCACTCATGCCCACAAAGTGACTGGTGTGCGCGATGTTCACATACAGCGCCTTACGACCGGTCTCGGGGTGGGTTCGAACCGCCGGGTGTTCTGAACGGTACGCCTGCCGGGTGGGCTGGCCGGGATCTGCGAGCCGGTCAGAACGAGTCTTCGACACGTCGGCCAGGTCCGAGCGGTTGACAGCAGTAAGCGGCTCAACGAGCTGCTGTAGCTCCAGGGGTAGTTGTTCCCATGCGCTGTACATGTTGGCGAACTCTGTGTCGCCGCCAACAGGCGGGATCTCGCGGGCGACCAGCATGGATGCCATGGGCGGTTCATCGAGGTACAGGGTGTCGCTATGCCAGATGCCGCCGAAGTTGTTCTTTTCGTGTTCGAGCTTCTTGACCTCGATGATGTCGGGATAGTCAGCGAGGCCCGTGACGAAGGGGTAGCGGCCCGGCTCACCCAGCGAGTGGGCGAAGGCCAGCAGGTCGGGCTCGCTGAGCGGCTGGTCGGGGAAGACAAGCACGAGATGTTCATGCCAGGCCTGGCGAAGGGCGAGACGCAGCTGGTCGGACTGTGGCTTACTGAGATCCACGTCGGTTACGAACGCCCCCAGGGCACCGCCACTTGGTGTGACTTGCATAGGTCCATCTTGGCGCATACTCCGCCTGCGGGAGGCATGGAGCTTCCCCCCGTAGGCGGATGACGGCGCAGAGCACGAAGACTAGGTTGGAGCGGTGCCTGATTACGGCTCCCTCTGGGTCCATGACGAACGACTAGTGCGGATAGTTTTCGCGGCCGTCGCGACCCTGATCGCTGCGGCCACCATTCTGACCAGAGACAACGATGCGTTGGACTGGAGCCTGATGGCCCCAACGGTCGTGGTGTTCTGGATCTGGGCGCTCGTCGAGCGGTTTGAGCGCTCGTTGTTGTACGTGCTCGGCCTGGGTTCGCCCATTGCGCTCAACCTGGCCGAGTCTGACACCGAGGTATCGATGTTCCTCGTCGTGCTTACCGCCGCGATTATCGCATCGATGGAACCCAAGCGAGCATTGTCCACAGCCATTCTCGCGATCGCGGCAGTGACCATCTTCGTGCTCGGTGTCAGCAGTGCGATCAGCGACTTTGCGTGGCCAAATTGGCTGTTTGGTCTCGGGTTCTCCTGGGGATTTGGTGAGCTCGCGTACCGTTACCGAAACACCATCGATGAACTCGGCCAGACTCGGTCGCTGGTTGCGGATCACGCCGCGTTGCACGAACGGCGGCGCATTGCACGCGACGTCCACGATCTTGTCGGCCACTCGTTGTCGGTCGTGATGCTGCACGTAGCCGGTGCCAGACACCTGGTTCACAAGGATCCCGACGAGGCCGAACGTGCCCTTGAACAGGCCGAAGCAGCCGGCCGCGAGAGCCTGGCCGAGATCCGTCGTACCGTGGCCATGTTGCGCGACGACGATGAGCTCAGTGCGAATCCTGTGCCGTCGCCCGAACTGGCCGACGTCAGAAATCTCATTAACGACTATCTGCTCGGCGGGGTGCAGATCGATTATGACTTCACCGGTGACCTGAGTGTGGTCGACGGCGCCGCCGGTCTGGCCGGTTACCGCATTGTGCAAGAAGCGCTTACGAACGTGACTCGACATACCTTCGGTGCTCAGGTGACCGTGAGCGTCGACGTTGGCGAGCGAACCTACGACGTGGCCGTGCGCAATAGCGACGGCGAGAACCTGAGCGCGGCCACGGGAACAGGATTCGGGCTCGTCTCGATGCGGGAACGAGCGAAGTCTGTGGGCGGCTTGTTGGTTGCGGGTCCCACTCCGACTGGCTGGCTCGTCGAAGCCACGCTGCCGTTGGATCCGGTCGAGGCGCGGTTGTGAAGAAGATCTTCCTGGTCGATGACCAGCCGCTAGTCCGAGTAGGGCTCCATCGAATTCTGACCAGCGAAGATGATCTCGACGTGGTCGGCGAAGCCAGCGACGGGGCCGAAGCTCTGGCGCAACTCGCCGACCTGGCCGTCGATGTTGTGGTGATGGATATCCGCATGCGCGGCATGGACGGCATCGAGGCGACCCGTCGGATCCATGAGGCACAGGGTCCTCCGGTGCTGGTGCTCACGACCTTCGACGATGACGAGATTCTGTGGGGCGCGATCGATGCTGGAGCGGCGGGCTTCATATTGAAAGAAGCCAGCGCCGCCGATCTGATTCGGGCGACCCGCACCGTTGCCAACGGAGGATCATGGCTTGATCCGATAGTGACCCCGAGAGTGCTGGCCCATCACCGCGAGCATGTGCTGCCGCATGCCCGCGAGGCGAAGCGGGCCGATGTGCTGACCGACCGAGAGAACGATGTCCTGGCGGCGATGGCCCGCGGCCTGACCAACAACGAGATTGCCGATGAGCTCATCGTGGGCATTGCAACCGTGAAGAGCCATGTGGGCTCGATCTTTTCGAAGCTCGGCGTCCGAGACCGGGCGGGTGCAATCGTCTACTCCTACCAGACAGGTATTGCCACCCCGGGGGAGTAGCGGGGCAACCCTCCCGTGGGGCGATGACGGAGCAACGATACATCCGTACGTTCGAGGTATGACTCCATCACTCGCCACTTCAGGCCAACCCGACCAGTTTGCGGTCGTTCAGATCGAAGGGCTCACCAAGACCTACGGCACCCATCGAGCCGTCGATGACGTGAGCTTTCAGGTCCGACCCGGCGAGATCTTCGGTGTCCTTGGCAGCAACGGCGCAGGCAAGACCACTGCCGTCGAATGTGCCCAAGGCTTACGTCGACCGGACTCCGGACTGGTGCGGGTGCTGGGCTGTGACCCCATTGCTGATCGCCATCGGCTCCGAGGCCGGGTCGGAAGTCAGCTACAAGATGCGAATCTGCCCGACCGGCTCAAGGTCCGAGAAGCGCTGGAGTTATTTGCGGACTCGGCGGCCCAAGCGAGTGCTGCCATGGCCGATTGGGAACTCAGCGAGATTGCCGGTTCGGCATTCGGCGATCTCTCGGGCGGGCAACGACAGCGGCTGTTTCTGGCCCTGGCCCTTCTGAACAAGCCAGAAGTTGTGTTTCTCGACGAGCTGACTCAAGGGCTGGACCCCAACGCCCGCCGATCTGTGTGGGAGTTGATCGAGAAGGTACGTGATCAGGGAACCACGGTGGTCCTGGTGACGCACTTCATGGAAGAAGCCGAGGTCTTGTGTGACCGGGTCGTGGTTGTAGTCGGCGGCCGAGTCGCGGATCGGGGCACGCCGGCCGAACTCATCGAACGCCACAGCGCGGGTGTACGGGTCAGGTTTCAGGCCCCACCAGACGCGGCCAGGTGGGTCGCCACCGTGCCCGGTGTTGCCACGGTGACCGACCACGGACACGAACTCGAAGTCACCGGACCATCGTCGATGATTGCCTATCTCGGGGCGGCGATGGTCGACCGAGACCAGGTGCCCGCGAATCTGCGCGTCGACCAGCCCAATCTCGAAGACGCGCTCATCGAGCTGATCAAGTCCAGACCATCCGCTCTCACCTCAGGAGTCTCGACATGAGCGTCCAACTAGCCCAGGTGGCCAAGCTGTATCGCAGCGAGATGCGACTCTTCTTCCGCGAGACCCAGGTGCTGATCTTCGTGTTCGGTTTCCCGATGATCACCGTGCTGGTTCTTGGTGGCGTATTTGGAACCGCCACCGACGACTGGGCATTCGAGTTCATCAACCCGAGCCACTTCTATGTGTCGGCATATTTCGGCGTAATGCTGGCCGCAATCGGGCTCATCATGGTGCCCGCCCACGTTGCGTCGTATCGAGAGAGTGGAGTGCTGCGCCGATTCACCGCCGCGGGTTTCCCGTCGTGGGCATTCGCAGCGGTGCAGTTCCTGTGTGGTGTCACATTCGCCATCTTGGGGTCCGTGTCGCTACTGCTCACCGCTGCGTTGTCCTACGGGATACCTGGCATTGAAAGCCCCGCCCGCACTGCGCTCGGGCTGGTGGTTGGCACGCTGGCCTTCATCAGTTTCGGTGTGGCCCTGGGCACCCTCGTCCCCACCAGTCGGGCGGCTCAGGGGCTTGGCCTGACGCTGTTCTTCCCGATGTTCTTGCTGGCCGGGGGAGGGCCACCACCTCGGTCGTTGAGCGGCGTGATGAGCTCGATCTCTCAGTGGTTGCCGTTGAGCCATGTCATTCGGGCATCGCAGGAACCCTGGCTGGGACTCGGGACAGGATCTGACCATTTGCTGATCGTGTTCGCCATTCTGGTGGTCTCGACCATGGTGTGGGTCGCGAAAAGCAGCCAGGTGTCACGACTCGCCTGATCTAGGGTCCTGCCATGACCGACCTCACGCCTGCCTTGCCCAGCTTTGCCATCGCGGCCGACGAGCCAACGACGCTGGTCGAGATGCTCGACTATTTCCGGGCGGTGCTCGCCCGGAAAGCTTCCGGCCTGTCGGCCGCTCAGCTCGATACGGCATTGGCCCCTTCGGATCTCACCATCGGTGGTCTGATTCAGCACATGGCGTTCGTCGAAGACTTCTGGTTCGACCATCGTCTGGCCGGCAACGAGCCGGGCGAACCCTGGGCCAGCATGGACTGGGACAGCGATCCTGACAGCGAGATGACCAATGCGAAGACGTTGACGCCCGTCGAACTATTCACGCAGTTCGACGTGTCGCTCGCCCGTAGTCGCGCCGCCTATGCGGCCGCAGATTCGCTGGACCAGCTGTCGCAGGGTGCGCGTGACAACGGCGAGAAATGGAACCTGCGTTGGATCATGGTCCACATGATCGAGGAGTACGCCCGCCACTGCGGCCACGCCGACTTCATCCGCCAGTCAATCGACGGCGTCACCGACGACTGAAGGTAGTCCGGATCGCTCGCTGCGCTCGCCTTACAGATCGACGGGCTTCTCGCTTACAGGTAGTTCGTAGACGAAGTCGCAATGGCTGGCGCCGCTCATGATGGTCTGGGTGCGGGTGAACGTGATATCGGGGTTGAAGCCTTCGATCATGGTGCCGTCGCGGTTGCAGCTCATGCGGGCGCCCAGATCAGGATCACCCAGATCGCGGTACATCTCGGCGTACTGGCAACGGGTCACATTGAACGCAAACTTGGAGTCGCTTTGCTCAACCACTTCGAGCTCGAGTGCGCCACCACGGGTCCATGCCTCCATGGAGCTGGCGAAGAAGCTCAGGTCGTTGCCACCCATCATCTCGGCCATGGTTGCGCCCTGGCTTTTGGCCACCTCGATGATGACCTCGGCGGCGAGTTCTCGAACTCGATCCTGGCCGAATTCGTCGCCAAGCCGGTCGATGATCGGGGCCAGAATACGGGCTTCGATCTCTCGGCGCTTCAGTACGCCGACGTCGTTCAGTGTGTCAGGTCGTTCCGTCGTCATGGATCGAGACTAGAGGACCGAGGTTGCAGACGACCAGTTCGTGGGCCGCTCGGGAAGCCGCAAGATAGAGCTCAGCCGGACTCATGTCGGTGGCGTCGACCAACACGGCGTCGTACTCGATGCCCTTGTGACTCCATACGTCGCCATGGCTGAGTACCCGCCAGTTGTTGTACTTCGAGCCGAGTCGCTTCTCGGCCGCGGCGAACGGTTCGTTGGTCTCGACGGCGATGCCGTTCGGGCGGATACCGATGAGCACCACGGCGGGCAGTTCGGTGGCAGCGGCAACATCGTTGAGCCAGTCAGCGATCTCGGCCGACATCCGATACGCCGTGGCGAGCTCGGTCGCTTCGATCTTGAGTTCCCGAGCGATCGCCCGCAAACCGAGGGCCCCGGACACCGAGGTCTGGGCGTCGTCGCCCACGAAGGTCATGCCCTTGGTGCGGCGTTTGACCGCGCGCATCTGCATCGCAGTTAGGTCCTGGGCTTCATCGACGATCACGTGCGAGTACTGCATCGGAGGCTGTTCGAAACGAGCTTTGAGTTCGTCGCGTAGCGGACCGTCGTCTTCGACCTGCAGCCAGGCGTCGATCTGCTCGGCATCGACGCCACAACTCAGCAACACATCGCGATTGCGGAGTCGCTTGAACGCTTGTTTGGCGCTCATGGGTGGCATGAGTTCAGCGGCAGCATCTCGGACCTGGGCATCGGGGCGCTCGCTGAACCGGGCGAGTCCGGCAACCACCCCTTCGCGCTTCTTGCGCCACGGCAGCTTCGAGGCGGAGACCCGGTCGAGAATCTCGGTGCTGACTTCCTGGGGCACCCGCTTGTATTTGATCATGACCTCTTCGCGCTTGTAGAGCGAGGCTTCGAAGCGATCGAGCACGGTGGGCCAGTCAATGGCGGCGCCGATTGCCGACGTGGCCCCAAGAAGGCGGGCCAGGGTGGACTGACGCACTTTGGCTTCGCCCAAGGTCGGGAGGACCGACGACACGTACTCCAGGTATTTGTCGGTGGGGCCGATCACCAAGATGAGCTCCGCCGACAACAGGCGCTGATCGGTGTAGACAATCCAGGCGGCCCGGTGGAGCCCGACAACGGTCTTGCCCGTTCCTGGGCCGCCGCGGATGACCATGCTCTCGTCGGGGTCCCGACGCACGAGTTCGTCTTGTTCAGCCTGCAGCGTTGCGACCGCTGTCTTCATGGTCTCGCCGCGAGAGCGACTGAGCTCGGCCATGAGCGGTGATGACCCGGTTACCTGGCCGCTGGTGAACTCTTCGACGAAGAGCTCATCGATCGAGCCGACATAACTCACTCGACGTTGGAGCCCTTGGGGGTCCTCGAAGCCGGCTTGATAGAAGGATTGGGCAAAAGGCGCTCGCCAGTCGATGACTACTGGGGTGTGGTCTTTCTGCACGCCATAGAGACCGACGCGCCAGATCTCTTCGTCGTCGATGCGGCCAAACACCGTGAGCTCTCGTGAGAGCTTTTCGACAGCACCGCGGACCACGGCCTCCATGTACTCCTGGCTGACCTCGTCGGCCGCCATCAGCTCCATGGTTTGCAGCGATGCCAGCTTGTCGGCCGCAGCTTGGCGAGCGTCATCGAGCGCGCGCTGTTCATCAGCAAGTTCAACAGACGCCATGGCGGCAGGCTAACCGACCTGTCCGAGTCACTGCACGTGAATTGTTATACCTGAACTGTTACACCTGAAACGTGGCTCCCGTGGGGGAGCGGTGCAGATGGCCAGCTGTAGGCGGAGCGAAATGAGTGCCGAGTACGAGTGTGTCGGTGTCGGCGAAACGTTCGATGATGTCGCGGCGGGTCTGTGACGACATGGTGCTGTCGGTGTCGAAGGCAGACGCGGCGAGTTCGGGCACACCGAACTGCAGGGGTGTGTGAGTCATGTCGCCGGTGATGAGCGCCGATGCCCCGTCAGATTCGATGAGCACCGAGACATGACCGGGCGTGTGGCCCGGAGTCGGAATGAGGCGGACATGGTCAGTGAGTTGGTGATCCATGTCGACCAGGTCGACCAGGCCAGCGTCGAACAGTGGATCAATCGACGGGGCGAGTACCTGCATGTGGTCGTCGGTGCGGGTGTGTTCAACTTCGGTGCGGGCGAACAGGTAGCGAGCGTTCGCAAAGGTGGGAACATGCTCGCCGTCGGGGCCGGGGCGCAGGTTCCACCCAACATGATCAAAGTGGAGATGGGTGCACAAGACCATGTCAACGGCATCGAGCCCGCCATCGATAGCGCCGCCCAGTCGATCAGGGAAGTCGGCATCGCTGGGTAGCGGGCGGTCTTCGCCACCAACACAGGTGTCAACCACGATGACCTTGTCGTTGCTTTCCACCACAAATGAGTGGATCGACAACGCCATCTTGTCGTTGCGGTCGGAGAAGAAGTGCGGCACGAGCCACTCTCGATGCGGCGCAAGGATCTCGGGAGTGAACGATGGCATGAGCGCAGTCGCATCCACGTAGGTCACGACTTCTTCGACGCGGGTGATTCGGACATCGCCGATGGTCCATTGAAGATGCATGGTTGCAGCCTTCATTACGGCGCGTGCCGCTGTCAAAGCACACCGGCCCACCCATCTGGGTTGATCTACCTAAACCGGTAATGAGACGCCCGTCAGGGCCGATGGAGCTTCACACGAATGATGGTGGCACCCAGTCTTGCGGGGTGGGTGCGACCGTCCTTCAGTGTCACTCGCTAAGCATCGAATACCAGGTGCAACGTGCGCATGCCACGCAGCACGAAGCTGTCTTCGAACGACGGCACGTGGTCGTCGCTCAGGCGCAGGTTCTCCATGTTGTCGAGGATGGCGTTCACGGCGACATGTGCCTCGAGCCGAGCCAGACGAGCTCCGATACAGAAGTGCTCGCCGTGACCGAATGCCAAATGGTCGACCGCGTTTGCTCGGTCGACATCGATTTCGTTCGGGCATGCAAAGTGTGCCGGGTCGCGGTTGGCCGCGGCGTACACAATCCACACGAAGTCGCCTTCGGCGATGGCTACGCCATGGAAGTTCGTGTCGGTGGTTGCGACCCGGAACAGCCCTTGTACCGGCGCCTCGAACCGCAGCGCTTCTTCGACCAGGTTCTCGACCAGTGAACGGTCGTTGCGCACTCGTTCCTGCAGCTCGGGCTGGCTCGCGAGATGGAACGCCAGGTTGGTGAGCAGCTTGGTTGTGGTCTCGTTGCCGGCCACGAGGAATTGGCTGAGCATAGATAGCGCTTCGGCCGGGCTGAGAGATTCGCCGTCGACCTCGGCATTGGCGACATCGCTGATGATGTCGTTGCGGGGATCGGAACGACGGGCATCGAGCAGCGCCGAGAAGTAGTCGCCGAACTCCTTGTTGCTCACCAGGAAGCCGCGCACTTGCTCAACGGTTGGTGATGCATTGCCCACCGGCATAACCAGGTCGTCTGACCAGTGCTTGAAGCGCAGCAGATCGTCGTTCGGGACACCGAGCGCTCCGGCGATGATTTCCATTGGTAAGAGCACGCCGTATTCGGCAACGAACTCGACGCGACCGCGGTCTTTGAAACCGGCCATGAGACGATCCGAGATCTGTTGAACTTCGGCCTCCATCGCTCGGATACGCGACGGACGGAAGGCCCCGTTCACGGCCCGACGTTGGCGCACATGGGCCGGAGGATCCGCGTTGAGCAGGACTGCGGTCTGGCGCCGGTCGTCCATCACCGCAGCAAAGATGTCTTCCATCTCAGGATCCTGCGCCAGTTCAGCCATAGCGGTCGCCATGGCGCTGGTGCGGTCGCCGACTGAAGACGGCGACCGGCTGGACCAGGTGTCGGTGTCACGCATGATCTCGAGCACATGGTCATGGCCGGTGGCGATCCAGGCCCCCAGGCTCTCGCTTCGGATCAGCGCCGCGTCGGCTTGCTGGATTCGTTCGAAGAGCGGGAAGGGGCACTCGAGTGCAGCGTGTTCCCGGTTAACAAGTCGAGAGATGTCGGCTTCGAGATCGGTCATATCCCACACTACGTCGGCAGCCATGTCAGTACATCTGTCAGACTCGATTATGGCGAAACCCCAGCTCTATGACCGGATCGGTGCGGGTTATGCGCGGGCCAGACAGGCCGACCCGCATGTGGCCCAGCAGGTGCGTGACGCCTTAGGCGACGTGGGTTCGGTGATCAACGTGGGCGCAGGCACGGGGAACTACGAACCCCATGACATTCCGGTGACCGCAGTCGAACCCAACGGCGTCATGATCAGCCAGCGCGAGTCGACCGCTCCCGTGGTGCAAGCCTTCGCCGAGGCCTTGCCGTTCGCCGACAACAG
>JAULCF011007889.1:0-16619 GCA_032361265.1 Devaleraea mollis
TACTTTGATAGCACGACTCCTCTCTAAGTGTGGATAGTGCTAAGTATTTGCCTTGTTTCATATTCTAACTGTCCAACAGTCACTAGCGTAGTATTATTACGCATATAATATTATTATCATAAAAATGACGTGTCGGGAATTAGATTTTATTTACATTGTGAATTGTGAATTGTGTGTAGACAACAGAAACTTTGTGTCAATGAGCTATTTCACCCTACCCCGCCTATTCCGGAGTAGGTTCCGACTCCGGTACCGTACATATTCCGCCTACTTCAAGTAGTACCGGACCTATTTCGCCTAATACCGGACCTACTCCGCCTAGTACAAGACCTAACTCGGCAAAATAAGCGGTGGAACAGAAACCGGTTGCAGACTATTCTTCCTGATGCCAAAGATGGATTTACTGTGATGCGATGTAAAACTGGCGATGTCTTCTAGTCAAAAGGGACCCTTATATAATATAGTATGTTAAGGATCTCTTTAAGACTAGAAGACATATTATGGTATATTGTACTTGAGTATTGTACCACCCAGTGAGTAATAAAAGAATACGTGTCGCACGGCAAATACCCACTTGTGGCTGCAGCCACAATTGCACTTGAAGTCGCTGCAAAGTGCACTTGAAGTCGCTGCAGCTATTCCATGAAATAGGGGTAGTAGCCCGAATAGGGGGAATAGGCACTCTACTAAGAGTATGTGGAGTAAGTGGAGTAGGTGGAGTAGGCGGAGTAGGCGTAGTAGGCGGAGTAGACGGAGTAGGCGGAGTAGACGGAGTAGGCGGAGTAGGTGGAGTAGGTGGAGTAGGATGTGCCTATTATAATAGGCTCGATGTAAGCTTGGACTCGGATTAGGGAATAGGCAAGCACTTTGTACCCCCAACCGGAATAGGGAATAGCGAGAAAATTCGGCCTATTCCCAATCCCTTACTACGAGACAGTCAAGCAAGAGATTGATTGCAGGAGCCCAACTTCCAGCTTTCTTGGGCAGAAGTTCTGTCACAGAACAAAATCATTTTCTCCCTCGATTCAAAATTTCGTGCTGTCTTGTTCACAATATGATTGTGCTATAAAATGTAAATCTGCATCTGATCGCCACCACGTCCATCACTGGCGTTGATCACCAGGCATGGAGTGGTCTGCAAAAACGGTTTTCAGTCTGCAAATTTGCAGATTGAAGGGTCGGCTGAAGCGGAGAGGGCTTGGCATGGCTGGCACGACGCTTCGGGAATGCTTTGAGACCATGGAGACCGCCCGCACAGAGGTGTGAGCCCTGGGACAACTTACATGTCATAGCGACATCTAAGGAGGCGTGCTCTCCCAAGGTGGTGATCCAATTTCCCCGTGGTGGTATGGAAAGGGGGGTTGCCTGTATGAGACGCTTGCCACAATGCTGCAATACTAGTGGCTTACCACAATGGCATGAGAGCAATTCGTCAGCCCAAAAATGGGAAGCGTCCGTTGAGTGGACGACGACGGGAGGCGGAATCTCAGATTGCCCGACTAATAAAAGGGACGCGCAACCTGGTCATGCCCAGCAGTTGGCCGGTCCATCTCGACGACGCGCTGCACCGAAAAGCATCGCCTCGCCGCCACGCTCTCCCCGACGAACGCCATCTTCGCCGAACGGAGAGGAGCTTCGGGTGCAGCAATTTTTGCCTAACGCCTTGTGATAACGCAGCACCATTTGCTTCTTGAAGATATGGACGGCAACGCCGAAAAAGCCCTTGGCGAACAATTCGCCGCCAACGCGCCCAGCGCGCCCAGCGCCAGCGCAGGTTACGGCTCTAGTAAAGCTGGCGGCCGGACCTACACGCGCAGCGCGCCGGCGTCGACGCCTTCTCCGGCAGATGCCGGGGCGGCGGAAGCCGTCCCCCCCGAGAGTGAAGCAGGCCACAGTTACGGTGACGAGCCCCGCGACGGAGACGTCGTAAACGACGGCCGCCGGAGCGCAACCCGCAGGGACACCGTAAATGCCCTCAGAGAGGACGCCTTCTACGGCCTGGACCACTGCTACGCCTCCAGCACCGTCACGATGCCTGACTTCTACGCACGAAACAGAGGTGTACGAAAGCCTGAGGGCGCCTACATATGCTCGCCCAGGACGGCCGCCCAATCAGCCACGCCCACGAAGGCCAAGATCATGTGGTACAAGCAGGCCGACTACTTCGCGACTAGCACCGCTGTCAGTTGGGCTGCAGAAGACGGCCTCCAAGAGCTTGCAGGGCATGCGCTCTTGCTAGTGTCTAAGGTCCGCCCTCGGAAGAACCCACGCCAAGATCTCTGCGGAGACGCTCAACGGGCAGCCGTGGGCAGCGGGACTGAGTGACTCGCTCGTCGCACGCTTGAAGGCATTATAAGAAAGCCGGGCGGCTGGCAAACGCCCCCAAGGCGCACGGGCCACCCACGGCCGAGCTCAAAGCCTTCTGTGCCGCCAAAAACCTCAACACCGACACTCTGGAAGTGGAAGCAGCTGGCAGAGCGCTGAGCGACGTTTTGGACGCCCAAGTTAAATATCTCAAGGACGCGTTTCTCTACGAAGATCGCGCGCTGCGACTCTAAAACGCGGCGGTGCATGCCATGCTGCTGCTCAGTATCCTCCAACTTTTGAGGGAGGAGGCGTGCAAGCATCAACCGGACCGCGGGCGCTTCTAGGCGAATTGGATAACGCCACGGTCACAGACCAAAGCTGTTTTGACACGATCGCGGGTCACAGAACTGACGCCTTAGGCATCTCGCCTGATGCTGTGGTTTTTTTGAGGCGCCGGAGTTCCACGTCAGGGCTTAGTATGTCGAATACCACAGCAAGAGCTTCCGCAAGATGGTGCAATCCTCCTCATGGGACTCTGCGAGTGCCAATCTCAATCCGGTCGCAACCATTTGTCGCCACGTGAGCGCGCTCTCGACCAAGCTCATCCTGTTAAAAGCGGATGCTGTGAAACCGGGTGAACCCGAAGCGTCGTTCGCGACGGTGGACAGCATGGTCTCATGC
The DNA here is from genome assembly GCA_032361265.1 of Devaleraea mollis. Lineage (NCBI taxonomy): Eukaryota > Rhodophyta > Florideophyceae > Palmariales > Palmariaceae > Devaleraea > Devaleraea mollis. Next base: position 2,989 of record JAULCF011007889.1, read on the forward strand.
GTCACCACTCAAACTCGCCATATGTCATGGGCGGACACCGTGGCCTGCATCGACGCGCTCAAAGCGCAAGAGATGGATTAACACGAGCTGGAAAAAGCCCAGGCTGCACCAACTAGCGCCGCTCTAGGCGGCTCACCGGGCATGGACGCCATCGCCGTTGAAACTTCCGAGAAGCGGGCACGGCCGACGCGGCCGGGAAGGCCAGGAACACGCCCTACAAAATAGAGGCGGCCACTTCCCTGCTCTCCGACAAGGTCTAAAGTGATGACTATGACCGCTGATGCGACGAAAACTCGTTCGACGTGGCGCAACTGTGCCAAGCGCTCGCCAAAAGTCGCATTGGAAGCATGGACCTAGGCGAGCGAAATCCGCGGATTTCGCGCACAGAGACTTGGCGAGCGAAATCCGCACAGAGACTTGGAACACAAGTCACCCTGCATGTTTCCCGAAAATCTCAAGAAGCATATTGCAGAGTGCATGACGAAGGTATGTACACGAGACGGGCCCCATCGCCATCCCCTGGGCTATGGAGGCCAAGGCCTGCATCTTTGCCATGGATGGGTATGAGCACAGGATGAATATTCTCCAGCTCTTCTCTCCGTCGCAGAAGATTCGCGGCGCGACCATCACAGACCTCGGGGAGGAACGCACGGTAGGGTACCCCACGCGCTCGGAGATGAATTTCAACGCCTTCATATGGGTTTTCCATACATTGCGTGCAGTTCATTCCAGCCGTCTTCCTCACCGTAGATAAGGTGAACGAATGGAACAAGAGGATCACAAGCCTCATGCTGAAGGCCGACAACCTCATCGCGCCCACCAACCTGCTCTTGGCGGTGGAGTCTACGTTCAAGTGGCACTACGAGTCCACCTGAGCCTGGGCGGATCAGCAAGACGCGCGCCCCGCGGGCATCGCCTTTGAACACCGCCCCACCGTCATGGAAATCGTCTGTGATTAGGAGACGAACGCGGACCTACAGCACGTATTCGGCGAGATGTTACAATGGCTGAGCAAGCGTGCCGGATCCTATAGCGTCATGGCGTACCCCAGCAGGGCATTGGTTAACACCTTCCTCTGCCTTCCTCCAAAAGCAGCTGGCCGCACCCCGAGCGTAGTGGACAAGGCCTCGCACAAGCGCAAGATGGATAAAGCGGCCAGCACCGACGTCAAAGTCGACCGCGCGCGTATCCGCGAGGATACCGACGCGGATCTCGCCCTCCTTGTCCGCGAGAACGACGCGCGCTGCGCCAAGTGCCTACTAGAAGGGCGCAGCGCGCTCCGATCCAACTCGCACCCTTTCCCGAAAAGAACCGCGCATACAGAAGCCAACACCTGGGAAGTGTTGGACAACAAGCTCGACATCCCGCCTGAAGAGAGTGACGACATTCACGTGCAGCGCGACGCGATCCTGGAAAGGAAGAAGAAGCTTCCTCTCCCAACCGCGGTGGGGGCGGCCACAGAGCCAAACACGGAAGAGGTGGCGGCGGTTATGGAGGCGCCAGCGGCTCCGGAATTCGTGGCTCGCGTTTTAGCCGGGGACAGAGCGGCGGCAGCGGCATATGGCCAGATAGAAGCACGGTCCCCCCACATATTTGGAACAAGGCGTGCCCTGCGCACCAAAAAAGAGCACTATTAAGGTAGTAAAGCCCTCTGCGGCATCTTCTTGCTATTCCCACCGCGTCAACAGCAGGCACACTCGAGAAGATTTGCGCGCCCGCGCTAGAGACGACGTGAAAACGGTGATTCCGGCATCAAACGCTACGAACGTGCCACAGAAACTGGCCCCGTCATCACAGACGCGAAATACACAGGCATCCGCCAAGTGCTGCGGCCATAATATAATACGGCCGCCACACCGGAGCAGCGCATTCTTCCGATGGCCCAGCCGTCCGACGCCCAGCTTCGGCTGCTTCTCACAGCACGGGAGGCGCGCGCAAGCTCTGTACGGAGGTGCAGCGCCACAGCTGATGTGGACGTGCGCAGAACCATTGGCACGGAAGACGCGATCTCTCGCTTTCTTTTCCAAGAGCGCAAAGATCAGAGGGTGAAAACATTGTACTCGCCATCGGCGAGCGCCTGCTGCAAGAAAGCTCAATCAAGATGCCCAGAGGAAGTTCGGCGCGCAGGGAAAGCGTGTAATTTGAAGACAGGGGCAGGACGCCTACTGCCAAAACCTTCGCCTGTCGCTTCACCGCCATGAAGCACACGTTTGCGGCACTAGAGGGCGGCACATAAAATGCCAGTGCACTCTTTGGCACGGGGCGCTGGACGGTCGTCACCTACGACAAGGTCAAGCCGGACATGGGGCGAACGCTTGCCGCCCTCTCCATTGGGCCGCTCGGTGGAACCATACCACTTCAGCCTCCAACCGAGGCGGCTCAGAAAAACTTCTACGAAGTAAAAGACGGCATCAATCCATACATGGAAGCCGCCTTCAGCTCGAGAAAAGAAGAGCACAATGAAGGGTTCGCACACAACCAAAAGCGTATTATAGCGTGGCCGAGTGCACTCACATGGGTAGGACAAGCCCAGTTGGCAATACGCCTTCGAGCGGGACCCATCAGGGCCGCCATCGTCGGCGACCATGGGCTTCCACTCAGAAGATTCTGCCCTACCGCGTCTTTAAAGCGCAGGTTGACTTCTTCGTGGAACGCACGCCTGAGGTAGACGCATTTGTACAGGCACCACCTCTGCCTGTGATTAAGCAGCCGCACTCTGAGCCGAGGCTTCTCAAGCAGTCGGCACCTCCCGATTGGAAGATCAGACACCTGGCCAGCCTGTCCAGCTACCTAGAGGTGCTCCAACCCAACGCGCGGCAGAAATTACTCGCCTGGATAAAATAATACAGGCGAGACACCGACGCGATCGAGGCGCAGGCCGTGGGTAACGGCACTACGCACCGCCTCCGCCTCGAGAGTCGCACTCTCAAAGGGGATTTAGGCTTTCAATGCACGACTACACACCCGAGATGCGCGGCATCATTGAAATCGGTTTTGTCGTCAAAATCGGCATGGAAGGGGATCTCACCGCACTGGGTAGCGCCATCCTCCCTTCGGCGGCCTTTGGCTTCAACCGGTGCGCCATGTCCACCTTCATCAACCCGCATCCGGCGGGAATGCTCTACCGGCGTTTGCCGCAGCTACTAACCATCGGATCGGACCTCGACGCGGTCGACGAGCCTCCAGTAGTATTAATGAGCTCGAACTACAAGGGCGCCACCGAGAACTTTTCCCCGTTGGACGCCATCATGAGCGACAACTTCGGGCGAGGTTGGATCTCGGATGGAAGCGAGCGGCCACACTACCTTCCCGCCCACATCTCGCCCATCTCCTGTGTGCCTAAACCTGGGTCGGAAAAGTTCCGCAAGATCGGAGACTACGGCCACTCGAGAGACGGCAAGTCCGCCTCGGCGCTTGGCGCATTCTCAGTGCCCCCAATCCAAACTGCTGTTTTGGGCCAGACGTTTGTGCAAGTGTGGGGAAACCCGCAGCAAATTGGCGCGCTGGTCGGCATCTATTCCAAGCCGCTAGAAGTCTCACGCTTCGCGGTAGCCATGGCTTTTCGCTACCTATAGAACTTATTCAGGGCAACGACCAACGCGCTTAGTGATCGCTGGATGCAGCAAATGCTGTGGCGCGGTCGCTTCCACTGCGAAAATCAAATGGTGATAGGATCGGTGACATCGTCTGAGATCGGCACCAAGCTCAGCGGCACCGCCATCCTGGTCGTGCAGGCGCGCTTCTACTACGAGTGGCCAGCACTCGCCAAGTCTCTGCCTCTCGATCAACTAGCGATCATCCAAAGGTGTCAGAAGCAACGAGCTACGGTATAAGGTGGAAACTCCGACCAGCTCAGGCCATATAATTTTTCATTTGTGCAAGACGACTGGGTCGCAGTAGCGATGGGAAAATATCTTCTCGCCATCGTACTCAAGCTCGTCGACATCTTCGTCTACGGCGAGCTTCGCATATCCATGTCCAGCAAATGGTCGGCCAACCTCCCAGCCGCCAGACATTTCGAGGCTGTCGGCGCCCGCTATGTAGCGACGGCAGACAAGCTGCAGGTCGCGCCGCGGCTTGAGAAGCTGGATGAGTACGAGGACATGGCCAACGAGCTGTTCCCGCTCATAAACGCCTCCAACGGCAAAGTGACGGCCGTATCGTTCAAAACGGTCGAACTCTTCTGCAGCCTGCACGGTTACATATGTCAATTCATAACGGACTGCAATGCACTACGTAACTGCGTCAACACCCTGCTTAATCCACAGAAGGCGGCCACCAAAGGCAAACGTCTGGTGAGAAAGGAGGGCACAGCGGTCGTCGATATCAGAGTGATACTCTGCCGCTGGGCGCGCAACGAGTTCCTCCCGCCGCTACGCTCGCCCACTGTTGTGTACTGCGGGCGCCTGGGCCTCGCCGCTGACGCTTGTATGAACAGCAACCGGACGTCAAGAGGCGGCTGGGGTTCTCTCGCCGGGTGTAACTCCGCCATGGGAGACTTACCGGAGGCCTTGAAGGTGGCGATCGAAGAGAAAAATATCTCGATCGCCTTCCTCGAACTTTACGCCATCCTATACGCGGCGCGCATTGCGCTAGTCCACCGCGAGGAGTGGGACTTTCCGTCACCACCGGAGCACTTCCGCCTCGTCGGAAGATACAACAATGAGGCGGTGTGCTAACTCACGGCGAAGAGGCTGGCAACCAATCCGCTAATGCGACTATGCCTACGAATCCTCCGCGAGATCGAGCGCGAGTTCATCGTCTCTCTGCTCACGGATTACATTGCGGGCGAGGACAACCACGTACCCGACGCGATGTCCCGCGATGACGTGGCATGCGTCGCCCGCGAATGCCTGGAGGATGGTGGCGCGGGAGGACCAGCCGCGCTCGCAAGCAAGTGCTCAATCTGCGCACAAGTCGATGCACAAGCACACGCGAGCACAAAGTGCCGCGCAGTGTAAGCACTGACATCTAGCTTTTTTCCTACAAAGTTGGCAACTCACTGACATCTAGAGTATGTAACACGGCGATGACACTTTATACGACACCTTCTGTTGACAGTGTCACGAAGTGACAACACTGACTACAGCGGCTCACGATCCGAGACAGTGGATCCTGCGGGAGAGGATCATAGCATGCAAGCGGTTTTGTCTAAGGCAGAGGAGAGGGGCCTCTCTCTCCTCACACCTAGCGTGGCAAACGCGCCAGCGCGTCACTTAGGGCAGCCAGGCGCTGCACATGCGAGGTAGAGTGTGACGGTAAAGAAGCCGCCAGCCACCACCACCACCCGCAAAGATGTGCAGGCGCAGCATCTGGACGGACAACAGCGCTGGGCTATGACCCTTCAGTGCACTCTTCCCACGCCTGGAGGGACGAGCTCGCGGAAGCGCGATTTATCCGCCGAGCGCGAACGCCAAGATTACAACGCTGCACTTGAGGCTGAGCAAAAGGAGCTCTTCGCCAACGCGCCGGCACCCTCCTCCAAGACAACGTACGGGAGCCACATGCGGTTCTTCGTCGAGTTCTGCGAACGGACGGGCATCGACCCGGAGAACTTCGCCACAAAGCCGCAACCCCACAGAAAATCTGAAAGAGGAGGACGGCGTGTTGATCGCGTTCAAGCAGCACGCCTCGCGGGCGCCGAGGCAGCGGTGAAAAAAGAAGTTTTGCCGGCACCTGAAAAGGCCTCAACACGATTGACTACGCCTCTAGTTGTGTGTCCACCGCGAGGCTCTTCTCCGAGCGCCGTGCAGTGCACGGTCGGCCTCTGCGGCCCCAAGGGGCGCTCGAGAATGCTCATGCTCAAGGTAACCAGGGCGCTGGCCAAGCTCCATCCCGAGCCTCAGATGCCGCGCCCGCCAATCCTGGCCGGTCACATGCTCGCCATGCGCGAGAAGTGTGAGTTGGAGGGCAGAGACATCGATGTCGTCATTTGGGCAATCGCCAACAACCATTGGGCGGACATCAAGCGCCTGGGAGATCTTCTCTCCTCCTCAGAGGAGTAGGCGCGGGAATTTAACCCGGACTTCCGGCTCCACCGCGGCCGCGTAGAGAATGTGGCCAACCGCAGAGAGGGGCATGACATTGTCATCAAACACAGGCCCTCCAAGGCGGATCCCACAGGTATTTACAGGCACGAGTACTGCCTCTCTAAAGGGCCGTCGAATGAGGTGTTAAGCCCCGCGAACTCGCTAAAGTGCCTCTTCCGGCGCGACGGTGACCCGAGGGGTACCTACATGGCGCAAAAGCTGGTCTTACGCGATCCAGTGACGAAGAAGGAGATCAAGAAGATCCACTTACGTCGCTGGTTGTCGAAGAAGTTAGAGGCCGCCAAGCTCCACCAGTTTTTGGGCAGGGCGCACTCGCTTCGCATTGGCGGCGCCACCACGCTCTTTGAGCTGGAGGGCGCGGAAGCTGTGAAGGCTCTCGGCGGGTGGGCATAAGAGGCTTTTCGACACTACGAAGAACTCACCCGCGAGCAGCGGTCCGCATACGTGCGCCGCATGGGCCAGCAGTGGGCGTCCGGCACTGTCTTATACCGCAACCTGCCCATCAGGCGGGTACGCTAGGGGCAGCAGCGTAAGAGACAACGCAGCGCCACGAGGATCGGGAACACCGTCCGCGTCCTCCACACTTGCGATTCGAAGCAAGCCCTCCCAACGCCCCAATTTGGAGGATAGGGAGTGAGTAGCCGCGCCGGCGGTATCAATACCGCGGCGCAAGCCTAAATTGCTCTTTGCGGACACTAGGTCCGCCCCCGACATAACTGGAAAAGCAACTCCCGCAGAGGAGATCATGCTAAAATGTCTCGGCGCAAGAGCGACCACTGAGGCGGCCTTGGCCTCAAGCACCAGTGGGGATTGAAGGGAATAGAGAAATAGCTTGGATGAAAGAACCCTTCAGATCTGCCAAAACTCCTTTGCGCTAGGGGGGTATTTGTTGCTTGTCATGGAAACCCGCTCCTCGGCTGCAGAGGAGTCGATTTTTAAGAACAGCCCGGCAGGCAGCTGCATCCACCGCTAGGCCAGGCACTCCCTTTTAAATTTAAATCGGTGACGTCTTCAAACTAGGATGCATTGATCAAGCATGTTCCAACCCAAGGGGCTAGCTGCACCGCAGAAACTAACTACGTAAGCCGCCCCAAGTGGGGCGCAGTAGCCGCTTGGTTCCATACCATGATCGATCGGGCACAAATACGTCGCGGCCCCTCGAAATGCGGGAGGCGGCCGGACGTCCAGCAGCATAGGAGCCTTATCCCCCTTCAAAGCCAAGGAAGGACTCAAGCGCGCTCAAAGAACCGCGACGGTTTGTTCTAAGGCTGTACGGATCCAGACACCCTGCTGGCTTGGTCCAGTTTAGGGACCAACCGCTAAAGTAAAGAGCTTGGCGCGCCCAGCCCGCAAATATGGACCGCCACGCACAGCTCGTGCAACCTCCTGTCCATAAATTCGCCAGTCCTCAAGCGGCCAATTCCTTGTAAACTGAAACCAGTCTGCAAATTGCAGATGAGTGGTTTTTGGAAATTTGGCCCATGTAGAAGGCCCTTGAAAGTCGGTTTAGAATGATATGACATGCAATACATAGTACAGAGATGAATCAATCGCATTTTCGTACACGACGGGCCGACGGCGACGGATCGGGCCTTCTTATATCAACCAGATCCCCATCTTTTTCAACAACGCCACTCAGGACGAGCCACTGGTCAGCGGGCGACCGTCAAAGCGTTTACTATTTTAGCACATATCATGTCTTTCCCTCGCTATGTCTCCGAAATCTAAGCGGAAATTGCTTTTTTGAAGCATAAATTCAAGGACGGGGCGGACAGACAAGCGCCTACGTTTGAGCAGTGTTGGAAACCGGCCGGCAAAAGTTTCAGAAGTCTGCGCATTGTGGCACGTGGTTTTGAACTATTTTCCCTGGCATAAGTCCTGTTGGGTCAGAGTTTTCCATCCTCAAGCAGAAGAAAACGTCCACAGCGCTTGCGCTTGTCTAATCTTACCATTGAGTGAGGTTTTCATGCTTGACAATGGCTCCTCATGAAAAACGTTGGATACTGATTGCGCGCTGGAGTAATATGTTTTATTAGAGTCGTTTTCGTATCACATTTTTTGGTTCAGTACTCCTTTTTAACAGTTTCTTTCATGCCAGGCTTAGTTATCGACGATGATTAATCGACGATGAGTCGATGAATCATATTTCTCGCATTACTAACTGACACTTCCCCTCAAAAAAACCAAAAAACCTAATTTATTTTCAATCCGCATGTGTGCAGACTAAAGCACCAGAATCCTTGCGGATTGAAGTCACTCTGCAACATCTGCAAATTTGCAGACCACTTCATACCTGTTGATCACACAGTATCCGTGAGTACAGTATGATAATTTCTTACTATAGAGCTGTGATAAGGGTTATGATAAGAGTTATGATAGTATCTATAAAAAGAACCAACGTTGGTCCAAGAAACCAGGCATTATGGGTCCACGTGGGTTCCTGCGCAGGTCCACGTGGGTTTTCCCGATACAAGCTTAGCTGTCTTGTTCGCATTGTGCTATAAATCTTATAGATCGCGGAGGAAGTTTTCACTTGAAAATGAAAGGTGATTTTTTTTGGACTAAAGATTTTTATAGAATACACTGCTCTCAGAAATTCTAAGAAAGTGGGAGCTCGGAGGCAGGGGCAACTAGGCGTGCTCAGCCGAGGGCTGCGTCAACTCAGCATCTTAGCATTGGCGCAGATGAGTGCGACGTTAATACTTTGAAGTATCTTTCGTCTGCAGGAGCCTGGAGATTTGTTAAATCTTCTTACCCTGATCCTCTAAAACTGTGCTACAGATTTCTTAGCCTCAGGGCCTATTGCTCCATACATGTCCATGCCAAATGGACGGAACTGGTAGTCGCGTTTTCAGGTGATACCCTGATCCGTGAAGAGCACGAGGGAGACTTGCTCTTGTCGCTTGAGAAAGTCAGCGCTCTTGGTCTTTTCGGCGCTGATCGCAGCAGCGCCAAAGGTCTTGCAGCTCGAGATGAGGACAGCACTCGACTTAACGTTGTCTGGGATGGCACCATGCACGGTAAAGTCTTATTCTGCGGACTTTTAGCCCGGCTCGCTGCAGCCGGCCTTCGATGTGACGAAAACGTCGCCGGGGCGGTCGTCGGGTGTCCGGCAGGAGGGCATCTTCCTCGAGGCGCGTGGAGATGCCGCTCTCGAGGAAGGTCTCGTCGCGCGTTTCGACGGCGATGTTGTTGTGGCGCGGGATGCGGCCGTATGTCGTACCACGGTTGGTAAGGGAGTGCCAGCCAAAGAGGTCCATGGTATTCCAGCATGTATAGCAGCAGGGAGCGCTGACATCGTCAGCCGTGCCGTGGACTGCAGCGCCGAGCCAGCCTTGCATCCAAAGGCACCATTTGGACGAGCGGAGCTCGTGCTGGCCAGGCAGGATAGTCTGCCATGCGCGAGATTCTGGCGTGGGGATGGAATTCAAGCGGGAGAGCATAGTCTGTTCCTAAACGGGAAGGGTGAAAGGTTCGGCCGACTCTGAATGCCAGAGCGTTTCAGCCCTCCGATTTTGGACTGCCCTGGAGATGGTTTATTTATTATGTCCAGGGTGTTGCAGAAGGGAGGGGACGAGTAGGTCGTTGGTGGACTCCGTGCCATGCTATTTGTAGAGGGGGAAAACAGAGGTGGGAGGTGCGCTGTCATAAGGGAGACAGGACGCTGCCGCGGAAGCGCAGCGACAGTACGCGCAGTGTCGGCATTATAGCATACATAGGATAGAATGGCGACTACAAGGGCGGGGATAAGGCCGATCCCGCCGTCTTCACGGTCCAGGGAGGCCTGGACGTGGGCAGCCGGAGGGAGACTGGGGATTTCCGGAAGGAGGAATCTGTCCAGAAAGCTTGCCGCTCGTCATGCTCGTTGAGGAGAGGCGTCGTCTGCTCTAGCGGAGTCGCACGGAGAATATGGACTATTTGGAATACAGACGCGCACATTCGATGCATCTCGAAGGGAAGCAGCGAGAGGAGGAGGCGATCGTCCTGCGGAGACTTTAGAGGCATCCAGATCTTCACTTGATCGACATCCGTCCACCAGAACTTTGACTTGTTGACCTCTAGGTAGTAGCCTAGGGTGACACCGACGTCCTTGAGAGTGGTCGTAGCTTTTACCAGATCAGGAATCGGGCCAATGAGCGTTCTGTCTTCGGCGCACCAGACGTTCTAGTATAGGTCACATGTGAGTTGCAACTCTCTTTAAGATCGTCAATGAGGGGCTCAATGACAAGCGAGAAGAGAAACATGCCCGGAGGATCGCCCTACTGCGTACCCTGAAGCGTGGATTATATGTTTCGTGCAGAAGGCTAGGGGGCGCAGCCGTAAACCATGTGGACGTAGAAGGCGATGCCGGCGGCGTGCAAAACGATGGCGTCGAGGATCTTCTTTCTTTATACCTCGTTAAAAGCATTGCGGGCATCTTTAAATAGATCCGCCCTACCGGGATACCAGCCATGGTTTTCAAACGTCCCGAGAGAGGCGTGAATTACGACATCCGTGCCGGCAAGGACGCCGTTGGCGATCTGGTGCGGATCTTAATAGTTCCGCGTGCCTGGAAAGCGAGTTTCATTAAGCAACATGAGACTAGGGGACGAGAAACAGTACCTATGGCGCGATAGGTCTGTAATTTCCATTCGGCTTCGAGCATGCGAGAAGAGTCGCCCAGGCATGAAAATTGGCAACCTCAGTGCTCGCTCCACCCTCGGCCATGAGGCATAATAAAAAGTCGTGGAGGGCGGAAAGCCCTGAATAGTCATTCGTTTCGTTCGTGTGCGGGAGAACGAGGAGCTTTTGGTGCGGCATGGGCATTCAATCCGGGCCCGCCGCAGAGTGATCATCTATTTTTAGTAGCAATCTCTTTATTAGATTCCGCGACGGCGTGGTAGCAGTGGGCAGTGAAGATGTCAGCAGACTAGGAACGGGCTTCCCGCTGCGGGTGAAGGGCACGGGGGCTGCGATAACGTCCTCGTCTTCTAAGTCTTTTGGGATGGAATGAATGAGGAGGCGGAGAGAGCGGCGATACTGAGATACTTAGGCAAGGTCTCGTGCTCTCTCCACGCACTTCTCCGCTGCAGCTTGAACGCGAAGCTGTTTGGACAGGGCAGCAATATGGAGCTGGAGCCAATCTTGCTCAGCTTTGCCAGCGTCGACAGCCCCATACCAGAGCTGAAAAATGGCATCTCTTCCTACCGTAGCGCGCGTGATGCGTGCGCGCAGAGCGGCGGTTTCGAGTGCGTCGTTGCCGCGCCCTTTCTCCCCTTGGTAGAGGCGCCTGGCGACGGCGAGTGTGAGAAGCTCTCGATCTTAGAGAGAATCCGTTGTACCTTGAGCGTCAGCGCTGTGTGCGTGTGAAAGTACTGCGCATCGGTATAGGACGGTGATGTCGAGGGATCGGTAAGCCTCGAGACACTCTCTAGGGATGCGGGAGAAGACACGCGCGCGGGAAAGGCCATAATTGCCCATATTTTAAATGGAATGGCGCGGACGCGAGCCAGAGGTGGGAGTGACGGCCGGGGCGATGGGGTAGGCATGAAGAGGGGAGGTTTGCTTCTTCTTGCCGCGGCGGTATACTGTGGCGATTTTAACAGAGAGCGCAACGGAGGGGGATTCGCTCGGCCTGCACGACGATCCCGGATCACAGTCGAGGCGCCAGAGTCGCTCGAAAGGGTCTCCCGGCTGTGATCCAGGGCCTGTTTTGCGAAGGGCGACACATGAAGGGAAGAAACGCCAGCCTGCGGGTGCCGCCATGGCTTCGAGGTGACCGACGTAGGCGGCGAGGGAGCTGGAGTTTTGCGGGAAGCTCGCTGGGAGGAGGGCGGAGCGCAGAAACTCGTAGTAATAGATGACGTGAGTTCCCCATGTACGCAGGTCAATTGTCGGGCGCTGGCCTGGGCTGCAGTCCTCCTTGTTTGCAGAACAGGCCGGCCATGGGCAATGCGAGCACGTGTAGTCAGCCGCGAGGGCTGTGGGACGCCCAGGAGGACCTCGTGTGAGAGGAAGTGGCCGCGGAGGCGGGGGGGAGACAGGGAATGGCACTGGGGCACCTTGTTCAAGATCTTGGTCTTGATCTTGTTGTTTTCCTCGATTATGCTGCTCGCTAAGAGAGAGAGCCTAAGCCTCACAGACTCCCACTAGCAGATCTATTTTTGCTTTTCCTTCGACACAATTGATGCAGTCTAAATCATCGGGCTTATTACCAAGATCGATTCTCGTTGAGTGTTTATCCATGCTCTTAACAGCACGGTATGGTATATACCCGAGTCGGCGATGCCATAGCTCGAGACCACTAGCTTCATGAGCGGTGCCTTTTTTCGCTGCGTTTTACGTATGCGTTAGCCCTGTATAACTCACTTGAGTTTCTAGAAGCCTTCCCGATCATTTCGTTGCTTGTTGAGAGTTCAATTTTGCCTTCGCCATTTCCAAAGATAATGGAAATTTCTTTTGTGTCTAAAACTGAGGTCGATATTAAGTTCATGCATATTTCCTCGATATAAAGTACATTTGTAAGACGAAGCCATACTGGTTTATCTTCGTTCGAGTCTAGCATTAAATCAATGTTTCCAGCTGTGGCACAAGTTACGACAGATTCAGCGGCTAGAGTAATTTCAATTTCATCAATATTGTGTATACTTTGAAATAAAGATAAGTCAGCACAGATATGATGGCTCGCACCAGAGTCCAAGATAAAAGCCTCATCGTCATCTTCCTCAAAAGATTTCTTACGCGAATTGACGTAGGCCATTGCTAAAACAGGCTTCTCCTTTTCTTAGAGTATTTGGAAGATCCGCCGTTAGAAGATGACATCTTTGCCAAAATATTCTCCTTTGTACGAGCTGGAGTCAGGGTTTCTAAAACATCTCTCCTTGAGATGCCCTGGCCTCTTACATTATGAGCACTGACGACGTTCATGGTTTTTGTGTTGGCTACTGCCAACTCCGGCTAAAGCTGCCGAACCCCTTCTATTTTGGGTTGAAAAATATTCATGTTTATTCTTCTTGCGCCTCATATTAGCGGTATAAGTGGTTATCAGGCTACACTGATTACTTTCCACGTTTGCTGAGCCTCACTTGAAACTCTGAGGATCTCCACAAGTTGAAATTAATCGGTGCGTGAAGCTCCGCTCTCAAGTAAAATAGAGATTTGTAGACTGTCATCCTTTAGTACGCCCATGGATTCTAGCTGGCTGAAATAGACTCTATTCTATTTCATTTTTTAACTCGGAGTTAAAGCTCTGCTACGTGATCAGTCATTGTCTCTTTCTTGCCAGTAAAGTTCTTTGCATGAATATTATCCCATAAAAATCGCTTGGTGTTTCCAGATGTGTCGGAATATGCTTCTTCCAACTTTTCCCACATAAGACAAGGGTCTTCCATATTGGACATGCAAACTTTCATGGTGTTGTCCCCTAGCTAGACATTGGACAATCAAAATGATCACTTTGTCAACGCGATCTTCATACTTCTGTAGCTCGTCTTCTAAGGTAGCATCATCGGCTATTGTGGGCGCGGTTGGAGTAGTTTCTTGACCGAGTACTACTTTTAAGACCTTCTCTGCTTTAAGGACCACTTTGAGTCTCTGCGCAAA
>JAULCF011009000.1:0-12576 GCA_032361265.1 Devaleraea mollis
CTTTGAAAATCTATCCATTTATCTAACATTAAATCAGAAACGGTATATCCTTTTTTCTTTGCTTCTAAAAGGAAATGTCCGGCATAACAAGATCCCCAAGTGTTGTAATAATCACTTCCTGGCCAGTAGCTAAATCCTCCATCTGAACGATGAAATTTTTTCAAGCGTTCAATCCCTGCTTTGATATTAAAATCAATTTCATTGCTCATCTTAGCATCCATCTCCATAAGTTCTCCAACGTACAATTGAGGAAAGACAGCAGAAGTTGTTTGTTCTACACAACCATGTGGGTATTGGATCAAATAATGAATTCGTTTTCCAAGGTTGAACGGCGGAATATTTGATACTTCTAAAGTAGCATTATTAGTTCCTTCTACTCCTGTCAATTCAAAGGATTTATCCCAGACTTCTCCTTTTTGTAAAACCTCCGCATAGACATCCGTTACATAAGGATTTGGATTTCTAATATCGATTTCTATTTCTTGCGTCGCTACTTCTCCTCCCCCACTAACCGTTACTTTAAACTTAGCGATACCAATGACTTTTGGAATCTGAATATCAAACTCTGCCATTTGATCACCGATCTTTTTGAAAGTCAATTGTTTTGAAGTACCATTGACAAAATTTACTCGTCCCGTAGATTCCTCCACTTTTACCGTTACGTTTTTAACTTTGTCTTCCATTGCAAAAACATTCACTGGCATTTTCAAAGACTCTCCTGGCCCTAGTACTCTTGGCAAGGTTGCTAAAACCATTAAAGGTTTTCTAACCGGTGTTGTTTTTTCAGTACTTCCATAAGCTCCATTATCTGATGCGACTACCATCGTCCGAACAGATCCTACATAGTTAGGCATAATAAATTCATGCGTTTTCTTCTGTCCTTTTTTAAGATAGAAAGGTCCAAAATGTTTGACCACTGGTTTGAAACGATTCGCTTTTTCAGCACCTCCTTTGTCAATCGCTGCGGCATCACCACCAATACTTAAAAGCTTTTCCATCATACCACTCGATGAACCTAAAACATGGTCATAGATATCCCAAGTCTTTACGCCTAGCGCTTCCCTGGCATAAAATACACTCCAAGGATTTGGCGTTTTAAATCGAGTCAAATCTAATAAACCATCGTCAACTACAGCTACGGTATAAGCCATTGCCTGCCCCGAACTTTCACTAACTTCTATACTTACTTTTTCTTCAGGTTTTAAAACATCTGCCATTTTTATACTTGGCTTAAGACGTGTATTTGGATCTTCTACTTGGATTGGAATAACTCCATACATTCTGATCGGTAAATCATTTTTCACCTGAGCATGTGGTTGAATCAAAGAAACATTAGCATAAATAGTCGGAGCCATTTCAGCATCTGCTTTAAAAGTAAATTTCGTTTCTTCAGCTTCTGACGGAATCCAATAGGTATCTAAAACTTTAGTTCCTGTTTCAATACTAATCAATATTTTCCCACCTTCACTACTCGGGATTCTTAACTCAATATCTTCTCCTGTTTCGTATTTTTGTTTATCAGCGGTAAAGACTAACATGGAAGCATTCTTTCTTTGATCACCTCCTTCTCCATCATTCCACGGATACCCTGAGTAAAAGTAATCTCCAGAGCAATGGCCACTTTCTTCATCACAAACTCTAACGAGGTAATATCCCCAACCGTTGACTTTTACATCCCAAGTTGCTAATCCTTTTGCATCAGTTCTTACGGTAGCAGAGTCAAGCGCATTATAGTGGTTGCTTGAATTAAACATGCTGACATTCGAACTATTGCTTTCCCACCACCATCTCCAAACGGAGCGATAAACACCAATTTTTAATTTTCTATTTTTAGTAGGATTACCATCTTCATTTACGGAAGCAAACTGTAGGGTTCCTCCTTTTTCTACATCTATTCTTTTTGAACCGTAACGATCTTTTGGAATTGCTACTCCCGAATAATTTGAGAAAGGGCTGTAGTTAACAGAAAAATTATCTTCAGAAAAATCTCCTCCTTTTTCGAATGCTCTAATTCTAAACTGGCCTCTCATTTTACCCGGCATTTTACGATTTCCTCGAAAGTCTGTTTTCACTTTTGTGTTTCCGTCTTCATCTAGAACGCCATCCAATAAGGTAGAGAAATTAGCATCGATTGGTCTTGCAGGGTCATCAAATTCGAATTCTTTAAATCCATCAAAGCTAGTATTGATAGCGGAAATCTTCATTTCAACTTTAGCTTTCAAACCTCTGGCAGGTGCACCGTGTAACCAGTTTACTTGGAGGTCAGAATTCCTAGGCATATCAGATGCAGACAATTCCTTTTCATCAAAATCTAATTTTATTTTTAATCGATTTGGCTTGACTGTTTCAATTTTCAGGGTTTTAGTAAATACGGCTCCTCCTAGTTTTACTTTTGCAGACCAATTTCCAGTTGCATCATCTGATTGAGTTGCTACATGTAAAGGATAAACATTGTTTACATTTTCAGTAGTTGTAAACTTTTTATACAAGGTATTTCGAGCATCATATAGTTCGAAAACTAATGGGTGATTATCTGGAAGTTTATCTAATTTATCTTCAAGTACAAAATTAAGGTGTAAAGAATCTCCTGGTCTCCAAACTCCTCGTTCGCCATAAATGAATCCTTTGATTCCTTTTTGTGCAATAGAGCCAGACACTTTAAACTTACTCAAAGAAAGTGCATTATTATCCATCAACTTTAGATAGCCTTTATCTTGTCCTTGATTTGCAACTACAACAAATGGCTCTTCATCAGCAACATTTAAAATCGCAATTCCTTGCTCATTTGTTTTCACCGTTTCTAACATCTGTTGTTGATAGTCGTAAACTTTCAGTTCAATACCACTAACGGCATCTGTTGTTCTAAGGTCAGTTACATAGAAAAACATTTTATCATCCATTCCTCGTTTTGCGATGATTCCAAGGTTAGAAGAGATTACGTTTCTTTTTACAAATTGGTGATTACCATAAAATGCTGGCTGGCAAGGATCTTCTCGATGATCATATTCATATTCCTGATAGTACCCACCCAAGCCATAATATCCCGTATCCATGATGGAGTTTTTCTTTTTATTATCCGCAAATGGATTTTGAATAACTTCATCTTCATTCTTTGTAGAGTTGGAGCAACTGTAAGTCGTGTACTCCGGCCTGAAACCAATTCTAATTTGGTAAATCGAATTTGGATCTTGCTCGATTAAAGTACTTAAGTCTAAAGCATAACGCGTCCAAGCGAATTTATTTCCATCAGCATTTAATGTGTTGAGTTTGATTTGCTTTTGTACTTCAATCTTCCCTACTCTATTCATTTGATAATCTCTATTACCATCGATTCCATTCGTTTGTAGAAATTGTAGAATATTATTATCATAGATTTTAAAAACTTCGACATCAATCATGTTCAGGTTTACCGCTTCAAAAGGAAAATTTAATCCTTCTGAATTTGGTAAGATCACTCCATTACCGACTAATCGTATTCCAGGTTTTGGTTCTTCAAACTGAATCGTTTCTTCAATTTGTTTTTTAAGTTTTACACCTCTGGTATTTTTTAAACCTTGCTGAATCGTAATGGTTCGTGTTCCAGTCAATCGGGTACCTGGATAAATTCGTAGTTGATTTCCATCTATTTGAAAACGAAGCTTTCCTTTATGTCCGCTGATCGTAATCAACCCTTTAAGATCTTGAGATTTCTGAATAGGATCTGAAAAATGAACTAATGCATACTGCTCATTATCTTGTGCAACCTGAGCGGACATAACTTTAAAGTTATTAAGTCCTGGTACGACAAAAACATCTTTATCAGAAATCTTTGACAAGCCCATAGGTTTTCCATTCCAAGATACTTCGAGTGTTGCATCGTCATCCGTCCGTTTTATATTTTCGATATAAAATCGATGTTCTTTTTTATCATTGAGATGTTCCCACCGAATCTTTGGTTCTTGACCTTTCAAATTAGCTTTTAAAAGATTTTCAACTTCTTCTGCTCCTGAAACATCATAAGTTAAGATCGTCCCTTCTAATTTTTGATTTTTAGTATCGGAAGGATCAACGCCTCTTAGACCTTTAAAGCTTACACTAAAATTTTGAGCTTTACTTTTGAACCCAAATTCAAATTCTTTAGCATCGTCTGGAAGGTTTTTATACAACTTTTCCAAATTTATTTTTCCTATAAAATCCTTATCAGGATCTAGATATTCTTTTGGAGTAAAGAGAATAGTTCGATCATTTTCCCAAACTGCGGTACCATCTATCCTTGGTCTAAAAGTCAGCACATCTTCTTCTAGTTCTGTACCTATCAATTCAGGTTTGACTAGGTTACTCGTAAATCGAACTTTCACTGGTGCTGCTTTTGATATTTCACCAGAAGTGTAGGCATAAATAAAATTACTAAGACTGGTAGGCATTTCTTTCGCCACTTTTTGTTGCTTACAAGCAAAAACCATGGTGAGGAGAAATAATAAAGAAATGCGGGATAGATTTTGGATTTGGTTTCGCATGATAATTTAGTTGATTAGATTTTCCGATATCTTATTTACGGAGAATCGGTTTTAAAGATTCTGATTATCAAATGCAATATCGATGCAATACACTAAAAAGGTGATACGTATTTAACATTCGCTGCATTGGGGTTAATATTCGTAGAATTTAAGCGATTAATTGTAAATGGGTGAGTTTTTAATAAGAATGTATAAATCTAGGAAATAAATGAAAAACATATGATGAAAAACTGTTAATTCTTTATCAAAAGCTTGTTCTTATAAGGGAATGGCCTTTTTTTTGCAAATAAAGTAAGACACTGCTAATCTAAAACACAATTTTTTTGTTTAGTAGTATGTTGAAGTTCCTAAAAGACAGATTTAAAGAAAACCGCGATTGTTATGAAAGACTTTATTCCATTATTCCCTTTAAAGATGGTTGTATTTCCTGAGGAGAATCTCAACCTTCATATATTCGAACCGAGATACAAACAACTGATCAGAGAGTGTGAGCAAAATGGAACTACCTTTGGTGTACCGGCCTATATCAATAACAAGATCATGGATTTTGGAACGGAACTTCAACTGGTAAATATCGAAAAACGCTATGATAATGGCGAGATAGATATCAAAACTCGAGGGATTGGAATTTTCAAAATCGAGGAATTTTATCGAACAACTCCTAACAAATTGTATAGTGGTGCAGATATCGAAAGGCTTGAAGATACACATGAAGGAGATGAAGCACTTTATCAATTAATCAGAGAGTCTATTGCTGAGCTTTTTATCTTACTCAAAATTAAAAATAATCTTGAAATAGAGCATACCGAATTCAAAACCTATCATATCGCTCATCATGTTGGTTTTTCAATTGAGCAAGAGTATGAATTCCTCTGTTTACCTACTGAAAAGACAAGACAAGAATTTATGATTGATCACATGAAGCAATTAATACCTGTGGTTCGTGAAATGGAACGGCTTAAAAAGAGAGCTTTACTAAACGGGCATTATAAAAATTTGATTCCTCCGGTTTAATAGTGGTGAGGAGTGAGGAGTGAGGAGTGAGGAGTGAGGAGTGAGGAGTGAGGATAAAAAATAAAAAAACCACCCAAGATATCGAGGTGCTCTTGGAACCCTTCGATACATGGTTAGGGAGTCCAGCTTGCTTTGGGTAATCTCCTTGTTCACCGAGGTGAAACCGGACAAGTCAACGGTTGGAGCCCGCCCTACTAACATTCTGAGATGATTCCCTAATGATAAAACTGTTGGACCAGAGCTTAAGATATACTTGAATGGTAATTCTTTTGACGATCTCACTTGATCATCGATGCTCCAAAGGTATTATATATTTTTTCGAAAAGCAATTCTTAATTCTTCATTCTTGAATTGATAGCCTATTTTTGTCAAGATATTTGTTGACCTTTTATGAATCAAATTTCTTCAAACCTCTATTATTTAAAGCAAACCCTGCTAAGGCTTACTATTGTATTATTAGTTTTCACTTTAATAAAGATTCTCTTCTACTTTTTCAATCAAGATTTATTTCCTTTAGATCATTTCAGTCAGTTACCTGGTTTGCTGTTTTCTGCTTTGCGCTTTGACATTTCGGCGATTATTTATATCAATTCTTTATTTATCATACTTAGTTTACTTCCTTTCTCTTTTAGGGAAAATCCTAATTATAAGAAAATTCAAAAGTTCGTTTTTTTACTTTTCAATGGGGTTGCTATTGCTTTTGAGATCATAGATGTAGTTTTTTTTAGATTTGCAGCTAGAAGGACTATTGCCAGTGATTTTAATTTATTTAGTAATACGGCAGAAATGATTCCTGGTTTTATCGCGGAATATTGGTTTCTACCTTTGATATTTATCGGATTATTAAGCTTACTATTTTATTTTTATAATAAAATACATCTGGCACTAGAAGTAGATAAAATTCAAAACCGTTTCCAAATCGGTATTCTCCTTTTGAGTATTCTCCTTTTGAGTATCGGAGCAAGAGGAGGATTACAATTACGTCCATTGATGCCTATTTCTGCGCTTCAATATGTTTCGGATATTCGATTGGCTCCTTTAGTTAGTAATACCAATTTGAATCTTTTATTTTCTATTCAGCAGGATTTTTTAAAAGAGAAAGAATACTTTTCAAAAGCAGAACAACAATCCATTTTCAATACCAATAGACAATATCATTTCAATCAAGAAATGAATAAGAAGAACGTATTTATGATCGTTCTTGAAAGCTTTGGTCAGGAGCATATTAGTTATTACCATCCAGCACTTCAGACCACTCCATTTATGGATTCTCTAGTTGACCAGAGTTTTTATTTAGAGCAATCTTACGCGAATGGATTAAGATCAACAAAAGGAATTGTTTCTATTACTTCCGCTATTCCAGATTTGATGAAAGCTCCTTTGATGTTTTCAGCTTACCAAAGTAATCAAGTTGATGGCTTAGCTAAGTTACTCGGAAAAGAAGGTTATACTTCCGGATTCTTTCATGGTGCTAATCCTGGTTCTATGGAATTTGAGCGTTATGCAAAGCAAAGCGGTTTTGATCATTATTACGATAGAATAAACTTTGATAACGATCAGGAATATGATGGTCAATGGGGTATTTGGGACGAGCCATTTTTTCAGTATAGTGCAAATCAGGTTAATCAATTTCAACAACCTTTTTATGCTCTGATGTTCTCTCTAACTTCTCATCATCCATATAAGACACCAGATTGGTTTGAGAAGAAATATCCGAAAATGGAGCCGATCTATAGAAGTATTCGATATACCGATTATGCCCTTCAATCTTTTTTTAAAAAGGTACAAAATATGCCTTGGTATGAAAACACCATCTTTGTGATCACAGCAGATCATTCTGGGCAAAGTACTGATGCTCAATACCAGACCAGACATGGACGATATAAAGTTCCTATTCTTATTTTTGATCCTACACAAGAGATAAAAGGTTTAGGAAAAGGGATTGCACAGCAAGTGGATATTATGCCTACCCTGCTAGATTTGCTTTCTTATGACGAGCCTTTCGTTGCTTATGGAGAGAGTATGTTAGATAGCTTAAGAAGTAATTATGTATTTCAGTACAATAGCGATATTTATCAAATTCTCAATGAAAAGTACTTGTTACTTTTTGATGAAAAAAGATTTTTTGGTTTGTATGATTATACCTCAGATCCTTTTTTAAATAATAATTTAATTGATGCTGATTCAATTGATTTTAAACCATTGGAGTCTACTTTGAAGGCTGTCATTCAACAGCATCATCATGATATGATTAATAATGAATTGAGTCGAGAGAATGATTAGAACCTTTCTAAATTTTATCCTTCGGGCTACAAAATTACACTTTAAGAATCTGTAGAAGTCTTTTCGCCACTGAAAAAAAAGTTTGGAGAGGTTCTAGTTTTTAGATCTTAAATCAAAGGACAAAGAGAAAATATGAGATACTAAAACCTGAGATACATCACCAATATCTGTTAATGCATAATCTAGTTTCACTTTTCCTAATTTAAGACCTATTCCAAAATTAGGTTGTAGTGTAAGTATTTCATTATCTGGATCAAAGTCATCAGAAGCACGTTGAAAGTTACCGACTCCAGCTCGAAGAAACAGGAATTTTTTATAGCCAAACTGAACTCCTAGACGAGGATCAATATTCAATGCTTTTGAACTAAGCAAAACATTTCGTTGTCCATCAGTGGTGAAGTTTAAATCTAATGCTCCGATTAAAGAATAGTTTTCACCTAGGTCGACATTATAAGCTCCTCCTAAAATAAAGGTAGGTGTAGTAACTTCCAAAGAACTTTCAGGAATATCATTACCTGTAGTAGCGAATGTTTCTTTTTCTTGGTCAGTCAAGGTAAAACTCCAAGCATTAAAAGTCGAAGTGATATCTTTACCTACGAAAGCAAATTGCCAGTTACCCGTTTTATATTGAGCACCTACATCTAATCCAAATCCCCAAGAGCCTCCGATCTGACCAATTACTCTTCTGATCACTTTAGCATTTCCACCAATAGAAAGGGTTTTTCCTTTAATATTAATATCTCGAGCATAAGACATCATAAAAGCATAATCTGCCGCTGAAAAAGTAGTGACATTATCATAATTGATCGTTCCATCTGGTTCAACTAAATTGAGCGTATATGGAATATTATCGATTGCCAATCTAATTAAAGAAAGACCAATCACAGCATTATCGGTAGAATTTAGAGGTTTAGCAAATCCGATATAATCATAGTTGGATACACTTCCAAACCACTCTGCATGCATTACTCCAATTTGAAAAGGCGCCGTAATTTGCGTCAATCCAGCAGGATTCCAATAGGTAGAATAAACATCACTGGTATGGGCAGACATCGCACCAGAAAGTCCATGCGATTGAGCACCGACACCGATTGCTAAAAACTCATTTGAATATTTTCGTTGAGAATATGCTGATGTTAAAATCAAAAGAAAAGTAAGTACTAGAAAGCTTTTTATATAGGATTTGACCATTTTTAATGTCTTTGAAATCTTTGAAAAAGGTTGTCCTCTTGTTTAAAATAGGATTTTACTCTAAATGAACGACGATATTATAATTATGTTGGCTTCTTAAATGTTCTTATTTAGCAATTAGCCTGCAAAATACAAAATTGCTATAAACTATACCGATCCGAAAATGATTTGGAAAAAATTAATATCCTTCATCTCTTCGTTTTAAGTATCTAATATGAATAAAGGTCAAGATGTATACCAAGTTAGGAATTAATGGAGTAGAAATTGAAAAGGTGAAGACTTTTGATGTCTTTTTGGTGAGTTTGGCCTTTCAGAATAGGAGAAACAACACAGGTCACTAATAAATTAATATTAATGACCTGTGTAGAATGCTTAAATTAAAAGCTTATAAAATAAGCTAGTCTATGTTTGTAACTAATATCTTTTTAGAAATACGTTCTTTTCCATTATAAAGAGTAAAAAAGTAAAAGTTCCCTTCCTTACTTTCCCAATTCAAAAGTATTCTATTTACTCCTGATTGAAGATTGATACGATCTTGTTTTACGACTCTTCCTGTCATGTCAAAAAGATCAACAAATACAGGACCTTCTTTGGTAGAATGAATCAAAACACTTACTTCACTATCGACAATTGGATTAGGATATACTTCGATAATATCGATTTCTGTTTTTAGCCTTTCAATAGTCAAAACATTAGAGAATTCAAAAGAGCCATCAATGTCTATAATTTGTAAACGGTAATAAGAAGTAGAAGAAGGATCTTTATCTTCAAACTTATAAGATTGGATACTAGTAGAATTTCCAGCAGCATCAATACTTCCGATTGTTTCAAAACCTTCTGCTCCTATGTCTGATCTTTGGATTAAGAAAGCTAGTGTATTCTCTTCTGAAGCCGTTTCCCAAGTTAAGGTATTAACGCTACTTTCAGCAACTCCTTCAAAAGAGGTCATCTCTGCAGGTAAACCAGAGTCCATTCCTAAGAACCTTTCGCCTTGCACACCACATTCAAATCCTGCGGCATCTTGTGCTCTTGCAAAGATTGGGATATTAGCACTACAGCTTTTTGTCAGTGTTGCATTGATGACTGTTACGTTGTCGTTCGCAGTAGGAATATTAGAGCAAGAGCCTCCGTCGCAGTTGTCAAAATTACCTCCAACAGCCGTTAGTTGTAAAGAAACTGCCTCATTAGTATGAAATACGGATACCGCAATATCGTAGGTACAAGTACCATCCCCATTGTCTGTGAATCCTAAAGTCTCAATAGATACGTCAGTTATACATGCGAAGGAAAGAAAAGAGCCTAGCATAAAGGTTAGAAAGAAGGTATACTTCTTTAGTGTAAAGATTCTGTTCATGGTTTTGTTTTTTCTAAAAAAAATAATTCTTAACTTAAATGAAAAGTAAAAATTTAATAGTGAGGGCTATTCTAGAAGAATGTGTTTGTTTTTATAGAACGTAAGCAGAAGTATTAAGGTTCAAAGTAACAACAATTTTATATAAGATGAAAGACTCCAGTCTATACTAAGTTTTCTTTAACATATTCTAAAATTTAAATATAAAAAGAATAACTGTTTAAAATCCACCTATCCTTTTTATATTGTTTTTTTTCTAAAAACGTACTTTAAAGCTTGGAAACAATGAATTTTCTAGCAAAGTTTTTCGTACCATCCATGTCAATATATATAGTATATGCTCCACTAGCGTACTCGATAAGATCAAACCTTACCGGATTTGGATCGATAGAATCTATTACTTTCATGTCCATTTTTTGACCAAATTGATTAAAAATAGAAATAGAAGCAGAACGACCTTCAAACTCTTGTAGATCAATATAAATCTCATTAGCAGTAGGATTTGGGAATAAAGCGGTTTCACTTAGATCCAAATCAAAGACTACTTTTCTAATTGGTGAATACGCAATGGTACCATCTTTATGGACTTTACGAAGTCTATAGAAATTATCTCCAAGGAATGGTTCAAGATCAGATTCAAAGTAATTGAAAGCACCATTATTATCTGTTACACTACTTATGTTTAGGATCGTTTCAAAATTAATTCGATCAGAAGATCGCTCCACTACAAAGTGATCATTTCTAGATTCAGAATTAGTCATCCAATAGGTTCTTACTGCTCTTCCGTTTTTGTGAGCCTGAAATTCAAAAACTTCATCTCCTGCCTGATAATTTGATCCGCCCCATGAAGGATAAAATAATTCATTACACACAGAAACAAATCCTGCTTCATAAGTTTGTACAGAAACGATATAAGAACCCGCTGGTAGATTCTCAAAAACCTGAGGTTCGTTATTTTGTAGCATTCCACTATCATGTAATTGATTCCAGTTATTATCGTAAACTTTTACGAAAACTATTGGAGAATTATACCCATTCACGGTAATCGTTCCTTCAGCTCCTATTACATTAATATCATCGCAGCTATTTGTTTCTGTCGGAGTATCACAAATATCCCCTAATCCATCACCGTCGGTGTCTAACTGATCAGGATTAGCATTATCTGGACAGTTATCTTCAAGATCGCATATTTCATCTCCGTCTGTATCTTGAAGTTCTCCAGCACAATTACAATTTGCATCTACGATATCATTGATCGTACAATCATCTCCATCATTACATGGTGCTCCTGCACTACAAGCAACAGTCATGATGTTAACCATGTAATCTTCTACTTCTCCAAATTCGAATGTTCCGCATTCAGGAGCAGCGGTGCCTCTTCTCATCGCTATCCTCAAGTACATTTCTCCTAAGCTAATATTTGAAGGGATTGTAATTTCCTGAACAATGGTAGCGTCGCTTGAAGTCGAAAGTAAAACTTCTCCAGGATCATTAAAATCACCATCTCCTGATACATCAAGCATTACGGTCCAATGTTCTACTTCTGAGCTATTTACAAAGCCAGGAACTAAAGTAATCATGTAATCCTCACCAAGCTCTAAGTCCGCATTTAAATTAGTGTAATCACCATAACCATTATCATTACCTGAAGTATTATTTATATTTCCAAAAGAAACTTTTTGAATAAATTCTTCAGAAGTATTTGTTCCTGAGTTAATACAAGGACCAGTAATCTCACAAGCATCTAAAGGATCTTCAGGACAAGGATCTATGAAGTCACAGATTCCATCGCCGTCGGTATCACCTCCAAGGTTTTCACATGGATCAACTACCGTATCACAAACATCTCCAATACCATTTCCATCTGTATCTAATTGGTCTGCGTTTGGTGTTGTTGGACAATTATCTTCCGCATTACAAACTCCATCTCCATCCGTATCTCCTCCTAAATTATCACATGGATCAACCTCATTGGCAGTAACGGTAACTGTTTGAAACTCTTCGCATATTTGTTGCCATGAACTATTGTATAATTTGACGATTACTATATAATCTCCTTCTGGGGTATCTATAGTTTCCGTTGGATTACAATCTGTAGAACAACTGTATACTGGAGACCACGAAGAGGTGAAAATTTGTAGATGAACAATTGGACTGGCATCTAATCCACTTACCGTAATCGTTTCATTTCCTGTACTAATAGAAAGCAGATCACACTCTATTGTTATCGGTGTATCACAA
>JAULCF011009000.1:22513-46039 GCA_032361265.1 Devaleraea mollis
CGTATCGCCTCCTAGGTTATCACAGGGATCAACGCTAACTTCAGTGACACTTATGGTTTCAAAAACTTCACAGATTGGTGACCAGTTGGCAGTATATAATTTTATTAAAACAATGTAACTTCCTTCAGCTACATCTACCGTTTCTGTTGGATTACAACCTGTAGAACAACTATAAACAGGTGACCATGTATTCGTGAAAATTTGTAAGTGAACAACGGGGGAGGCATCCAATCCATTTACGATGATCGTTCCATTGCCAGCAGTAATTGAAAGGTCATCACAATCGCCAGTACTCGGTGTATCGCAAGCATCACCAATCCCATTATTATCTGTATCTATCTGATTAGCATTTGGGGTATCTGGACAATTATCATTGTCATTACAAATACCATCGCCATCCGTATCTCCACCTAAGGCTTCACACGGATCAAGTGGTTCACAAAGATCTGGGTTTCCATTATTATTTAAATCCTCAAAGAAACTGATTGCTTTTGAAAAAGCGTCAAGTCCAATTTGCTGTCCCATGATTCGTCCTGGAATATCATCTGCCGGAGGATGTATCCCTCCCCATATTCTTGATAAAGCGGATTGATTAGCTGCGTCTTGATAAGTAGCCCATTGCAATTCTACATCTACACTTGGTCCATCTTCAAAAACGAGGAATTCATTTTGCTCTGCAGTGAAACTCCCCATGCCTCCAGGAAAATATTCGCTACCGGTCAACAGAGAAATTACCGTTGCAGCCGATCTTGAATAAGTAGAGTGACCAGAAACGTAACCCGCAAAATTTGGTGTAACGAAAGAAGGTCTTTGATAAGGCTCCCAGTTTTCAGCTAAAATCCAATCTACTCCAGCTTCATCTACATCTACATTATTAATGACATCATGTCCTTGCCAAGCTTTAATTTTTATTTTACCAACGTTTACATTTCCAGCTCCTGCTAATGGATCACCAATATTTATTAATTCAATCTGTCCATTAATTAAAGGAATACCTTCAGGATCATAAGATGCTAATCCTGTATTAGAACTTTGCCCTTTGTCAGCCATTGCTCTGATCGCAGAAATTGGCCTAATGTAATCATACCATCCTTTGATTCCCCAGGAAGTAACAGCTGCATCATGCATCGCCCCTCCTAGCATAAAGTAAGATTTGATATACCATTCTAGATCGCTAAGAATTTCTCCTTGACCTTCCATTCGTTTTTCAAAGTCAGGGTGGTCTGCAACGTATTCATTTAAGATGGTAAACCAGTGTCCTGGAGGTGTTTCTGAATCAGGACCATCTGCCCAAAACTCGGCAACCACTCTTGCAAAATCTCCTCTAGGTACAACGTTTGATGTATATGCCTGACCTGTTACAGGATTGATAGCATATCCACTTGCTGAAGTTCCTCCATTTTCTAAATCATAAAAATTTGGATAAGCACTAACGCTAGTTGGAAATGGATCAGCATTTCCGATATTCGCTGGCGAAATATCCATCATTACTCCGTCGGTTGGATCGAGGTGAGAAGACCAAGCAACTACTGTTGCAAATCCCCATTTATATGGATCCGATAAACTCGTTCCATTATTCTGAATCAATGGTGGTGTTCCTGGATCATGAAAGACCTTGTACTCGATACCATCTCTTTGAAAAGTATTAGACAGGTCATCCGTCAAAGCAAAAGGAGAAACACTCCCCCACTCTGGACTTAGAAAATCTGGTGTTGCCCCTGGAATAACATTTCCACTTTGATCAATAAAAAGTTCTAAGGTCAACGGTTGCCATCTGTTTAAATCTGTAATATTTGGATTTCCAGGATTGTCTACGATCAATGGTTCATTGACGGGTTCGTATCCTGTGTTTCCATATCCATTTACTTCATTAGAATTATCTTGTAAGCCAAAATTAATTATACATTGACCGATGTAATTACCTAATGCAATCGGAGAACCATTTTGATAATTTGTACTGGTATTATTAATATCAAGGCCTAGTTCGTTCATATGATTATTATAAGCCAGTTGAAGTACTGCTCCGTTATTGGAGCTTCCAAACCTGTGAGAGAGGATACGATACATAGCGAAGCTTATCGTCGTTTCTAAATTCTCGTCTATATCGCCAGTAGCATTAAACCCATCAAAAGGACAAGTATATCCATCAATTGTCTGCCCAAGTAAATAGGTACAACCTTCGTCATTGTAAACAGCCCAAGCATCCCACATTGCTGTGGAGGTATGAAATAGATTTCGAGCATGAACAGTTGGTCTTGCTAAGTCTCTTCTAATAGATTCTAATAAAAGTTCGTTCCACTGACGAGGTAAACTTAAATCAGTATCGACTATTGGAAAGCCAGGATCAGGTGTACAATTTGGATCTGGGTTTGTTGGACAAGGATCACAAGCATCTGCTATTCCATCTAAATCAAAATCAGCGCTAGACGGAGCTAAATCACAATTGTCAGATTGGTAAAGACCGTAACCTTCGCATAAGCCAAGAATGAAGTCAGGAAGACCATCATTGTTTATATCTAGAATACTGAAATCATAAGTGTTATTTGCCCACTCTTGAGTACTAGTTCCATAAGGATCATTGAATACTCCATTATCATTTCTAAGTAATGAGAATCGTCGATTTGAAGTACAAGGAGGAATGTCAACATCCACATCAGCAACTGCCAAATCCATATCTCCATCTAAATCAAAATCTACTGCGTGAACGTTTCCACCAAAACCATTTACGTTTGGAGAGTTGATTGAAGAATTGACAAAGACTATATTATTATTTGCGTCAATGGTATTTGAAGTCAACAGATAATCTGCTCCATCATCAATTACGTAGACATCAAGTTTTCCATCAAGATTAAAATCTTCAATTTCAATCATATAAGGACTTGCGCTCACTGGTTCAGATATATTTTGCCAATTGCTAAACGTTCCGGCTCCTTCGTTGAACAGAACAAATACTCCTCTACTATTCCAAGGTGCTACGTTGTATAAGGTACTTACTTTTATGATGTCGTTGTCTCCGTCATTGTCGATATCTTTGATTTCTACTTCTGTACCAAAAGCAGAATTCCGAAGATCTCCCATTCGAATTTGAGCTTGTTCTGTAAAATTTCCATTTCCATCATTTATAAAAAGAAAATCCTGAGCAATCCCTCCTGTTGCATTCTGTTTGTAGTTTACAAAATAAATATCCATAAAACCATCACCATCAACATCTCCACCTTTCACTGCACAGATTAATGGAACATCATCTAAGGTTGCAGGAAATCTTAAAGCGGTTTCATCAATGAGTCCAAGCCAGTTTCCATTATTATCATTTCCACGATTTCGGTAATAGAGTGGTTCTTGGTCAAAAGTATTTGCTATGATTACATCTTTCCATCCATCACCATCAAAATCACCAATAAATAAATCTCGAGCGTGAGTAGGATTACTAATAAATCCCGGAGCATAAATTTCTGTTTGATCAATTAATTCTCCTCCAACATTCATTAAAAGTAAATCAGATTTCCGAGGCTCTGTAGGGTTAGAGAATGGAACCTTCCTTACAACAATTAAATCATCATAACCATCATTATTTAAATCGGCTGGCTCCATATCTTTTTCCTCATCATCAGAGAAAGCAACAGAAGATAAGGTAAGATTGTCTGTTGTTATATTTTCCCAATCAAGCCACTGAGCTTGTGAAGAAAAACTAAATAAAGAGAAGAATAGTACTAAAAAAGTGTAATGTCTTAGCATGGTTATCTGTTTGATTCGTTTTGTAAAACACAAAAGACCATAGTTAATGAAACTATGATTTAGTTATTATTTGAATCTTATGAAATCGGGTTGATTAAAGGTCAGATAGAAAGGAAGGTGTGATAACGAGTGGCTAAAATTACTTAAAAACTATTTAATAGGCAAATAATCAGCAATAAATGCATCTATTAATTTCATATTAAACTAATAACTATTTAAAATAAAAAGGCGACTGGAAATACCAGCCGCCTTTTATATTATTTAGTTTATCATCTCATTATAGTTTAGAAACGATGAACTTACGTGCAATGTTTCTAGTTCCTTCCATGTTGATATACACGGTATAAGCACCTCCGGTATATTTAGAAAGATCGAATCGAACAGGGCTTGGTCCAACAGCATCAATTGCTCTAAAATCCATTCTCTGTCCAAGGTGATTAAAGATTGAAATAGAAGCTGATCGACCTTCAAATTCTTGTAGATCAACATATACTTCATTAGTTGCTGGATTCGGAAATACTGCAACCTCACTCAAGTCTATATCAAAGTTTACTTTTCGAATAGGAGAATAATCAATCGTTCCATCAGTATGAACTTTTGCTAATCTATAGAAACTCTCTCCTAGGAATGGATCAAGATCAGATTCAAAATAATTGAAAGCTCCATTATTTGCTGTAACACTATTGATATCCATAATCGTTTGAAATTCAATTCCATCAGAAGAACGTTCTACGAAAAAGTAATCATTTTTACTTTCTGTATTGGTCACCCAATATGTTCTTACTTCTCTTCCATTTTTGTGAGCTTGGAATTCAAAAACTTCTTCACTTGCAGAAATAAATCCATCCGTATTAGTCACATAAACTTTAGGCATAATCTGACAGATAGGACTCCAGTTTGCATCATACAACTTAATAGATACATGGTAGAAACCTTCATCAAGTCCAGTTGCTGTGGATGGATCAACACAATCGTAACCACAGTTATAAACGGTGTTCCATTGCTCGTCAAAGATCATGATTGTTATTATTTCCGCATCTAAATTACTTACCGTAATAGATCCGTTACCCATTGTAACTATTGCATTCTCACAAGGATCTCCTCCTCCATCAGGCGTATCATCACAGTGATTTGGAATACCATCACCATCATTATCCATAGTATCATCTCCTCCATCACAGATATCTTCATCATCACACACACCATCGTTATCTATATCTGAGTTGTTGACGGTTTTCACGATACAGTTACTTTCTCCTTGAGTCCAATCATCACAATCTGCTCTTCGAGAACATCTGATAAAGTAAGTGGTTTCAGTAATTACCCCAGGATCATAAGTTGCACTCGTTGCTCCTGGGATTTCTTGTGTCAAACTAGTTGGGCAAGACCCCGTAGCAGACAACCATAGGTATTCGATATTTCCAGCACCTCCTGATGGAGCACTTACCACAGTAATTGGAGCAGGATCATAACCACCACATCCATTTTCATCTCCTGCGATCTCTCCACCATTACTTACATTATCACATTCATTTGTATCACAGCCATTAGGGATCCCATCACCATCATCATCTGCATTATCATCAAAACCAGGACAAAGATCTTCTGCATTACAAACACCATCATTATCATCATCTACAAGAGTTCCTGAGCAATTACAATTTGCATCATAAACATCTCCAGTTGTACAGTCATCACCATCATCACATGAAGAACCTTCTTCGTATGGACAGCCTTCAGCAACTACAACCGTCTCAAATACTTCACAGATCTCATCCCAACTAGCATCTCTTAAACTTATTTTCACATAATAAGTACCAGCAGATAAATCTATTGTCGTTGGATCAACACAATTATAGTTACAGTTATATTCTGTTCCCCATGACGAGTTGAAAACAAAGATGTTAAAGATTGGCGCATCAATATTACTAACGGTAATACTACCTGCACCGACCGTAAGTTGAACATTTTCGCAAGGGTCACCACTACCATCAGGAGTATCATCACAGAAGTTTGGAGTACCGTCACCATCATTATCCATATTGTCGTCTCCTCCTTCACAAACATCTTCTAAATCACATACTCCATCTCCATCAGAATCAGTATTGTCTACTGTTTTCACAACACAATTACTTTCACCTTGTGTCCAATCATCACAATCCGTTCTCCGAGAACATCTTACAAAGTAAGTTGTCTGAGTGATTACTCCAGGATTGTAAGTAGCGCTTGTTGCTCCTGGAATTGTTTGAGATAATTGAGTAGGACAATCAGTTGTAGAAGATAACCAGATATACTCTATTGGACCGGAACCTCCAGAAGGCGTTTCAACAACAGTAATAGTTGATGGGTCGTATGCAGCACATCCAGTTTCGTCTCCAGCAATCGCTCCTCCATTAGTTACGTTATCACATTCGTTAGTATCACAACCATTAGGGATACCATCACCATCATCATCTGCATTATCATCAAAACCAGGACAAATATCTTCTGCATCACAAACACCGTCACCGTCACTATCCGTAAGTGTACCAGAGCAATTACAATTTGTATCATAAACATCTCCAGTAGTACATGCATCACCATCATCACATGGAGTTCCTGCATCAAAATTACATCCTTCTGTTACTACATAGGTTTCAAAAATCTCACAGATTTCAGTCCAATTAGCATCTCTTAGACTCACTTTTACATAATAAGTACCAGGAGCAAGATCTATTGAGGTAGGATCTGTACAAGCATAGTTACAATTATATTCTGTTCCCCAAGAGGAGTTAAAAATAAAGACGTTAAAGATTGGAGCATTTACATTACTTACTGTAATATTTCCGGAATTCGAAGTAATCACAACATCATCACATGGATTACCTGAAGGCTCATCACAGAAATCTGGTGTGCCGTCTCCATCTGTATCTATAGCATCATTTCCACCTTCGCAAATATCATCCGCATCACATACACCATCTCCATCACTGTCCGTGTAAGTTCCTACACAATTACAAGCATCATCATAAGCATCACCAGTTGTACATGCGTCACCATCATCACATGGTTGACCTGCATCATTACAACCATCACAGAAGTCCGGTATCCCGTCTCCGTCTGTATCCACATTATCATCTCCTCCTTCGCAAATATCATCATTATTACAAACTCCGTCTCCATCATCATCTAAACAGTTTCCTTCGATCACTGTTACATCAAAACTACATGAAGTTATATTACCACATACATCTGATACAATAAACTCTACCGTAGTAAGGCCTAATGGATATGGTGAACCTGATTGAGCTCCTGTTGTTTGTTGAATATTATATCCACCAATACAATTCGAAGTAACTGTTGGTGTACTAAAACTTACAATTGCAGTAGTTTCTCCTGACTCCGCTATAAGTGTTATATTTTCTTGACATTCTACCTCCAAGACCGTAGGTTCTCCTACACAGTTACAATTTGCATCATATGCATCATTGATCGTAGAAATATCTCCATCATCACATGAATCCCCTTCAACGAAGTTACAATCATCACAAAAATCTGGTGTTCCGTCTCCGTCAGTATCTACACTATCATCTCCTCCTTCGCAAATATCATCTGCATCACATACGCCATCTCCGTCACTGTCGGTATAAGTTCCTGCACAGTTACAGTCACCATCTTCTACATCATTAGTTGTACAATCATCTCCATCATCACATGATGTACCTGCCGCAGGACAAGATTCAGCAACCGTTACCAGGAAAGTACATACTTCCGAATTGCCACATTCATCATTGATTAGATAAGCAATTTCATAAACGCCATCTGCGGGATTACTTCCCATTGCTGGACCGTCTACCTGATCAATTTCAATATTACCGGTAAAACAAGTAGTTGAAGCAGTAGGTATATCCCAAGTAAAGTTTTCAGAATCGGTACTAATATCTCCAGGACAAGATTCTAAAGTAAGTGCAGCTACTTGGCCATTTACAGTAATCGTCAATAAACACTGTGCAAAATTATTACAAGAGTCTACTAAGTTAAAAGGTATGTAGCTTACTCCAACTGGTAATGCATCTCCACTAAGATAAAAGCTATCAATTTGTGAAACTTTTACACCTGGAATATAACAAGTCGTTGTTCCTGTTGGATCATCCCATGTTACTACAGCAGAGCTAGCTCCAGGAGCGGCATCTACCACAACATCTGCTGGACATTCGGCAGTGATTTCCGCTGGGTTTTCTTCAACTGTAACGGTAAAAATACATACTTCTCTATTTCCACAATCGTCTGTTACTTCGTATGCAACTTCAGTTATACCTACTCCAAAATTCCCACCATTTAATGGTCCGCTTATTTGTTGAACAACTGCATCGCCAGATCCTGTTGCAGGACTAGTGCTACAAGGGATTTCCATTACATATTCATAAGAATAAGAATAGATTCCTCTATCGGTCCATTCACCAGTTGATTTCTTCATACGCGCAGCTTGGTCATAACCATCTCCATTAGGTTCTCCGGCTTGCCAATTGGTATAGTTAACTGGATCTCCATTTATCCAATTGAAAACACCGGGAGAATAAACTGTACTAAGGCCCACCCAGATAGATCCTGTAGAAGGGTTAATTCCATTTTGGATGAAACTATTTTCTGAAGCATCATTGATGACTATAAGGTGCCCTCCATTTGCTTCACTATTTGATTTAGCATAAGCCCAGTCTGCAGCATGGTCAGAAACGTAATACTTAGCGTCATTAAGTTCTCCTAAGAAAACAAATCCAAGCTTATTATTTGATATATCATCACAACTAGGAGCAGCATTTGAGCAACTGATCTCCATTACAAATTCTGCTAAAAACGAAGCATCTCTATCTGTCCATTTTCCGTTAGATTTTAAAAGTCGAACATAATCTTCAATTCCTCCTGAGTTATTTGGCTCTCCGTCATTCCAGTTAAAGAAAGTTGATACTTCACCATTTACCCATTTGAAGGTACCTTCTGTTTCTTCATCAGATAAACCTATCCATGCATAATCTGCAATAATACCAGACTGAATAAAGTTATTCTCTTCCATGTCTTCAACGATTGCTAAGTTTCCTCCATTCGCTTCTGCTTCTGCTTTCGCAGCGGCCCAAGTCCAATCACTAGTATTTGAACAATAATACTTACTATCATTAAATTCTCCTAAGAATATAAATCCTGGGATATCATTTGGTGTTTCACTACATTGATCAAGGTCTTGACAAGTAGTTGTCGCATCTGTAGGCTCTGTCCAATCTACAGCAACAAACGGCTCACCTGGTTGAGGTGTAACGGTAATATTATCTGGGCAAGAAAATTCAATATTGGGATCATCTATTGCTTCCAATGGAGCAGTGTATTCAATAACAGTAATGACCGCATCACAAGAAGCAGTAAGACCAAAATTATCTTCAACTGTAAGGGTAACTAATTGAGATCCTAAATCCGCGATAGTAAAATCTGTACGATTGATTGTTTTATTGACTAGTGTTGCTCCACAATTTCCATAACCACCTTTATCTACATCTGCAACAGTTAATGTTCCTACTCCGTTTTCATCTAGTTGTAATACAACACCTCCTTTACATCCAGGAACTGGTGGCTTCGTTTGGTTAATATCATTGTAAACTACACCAAATTCTAAGATGGTCTCTTCTACATTTCCCTGTAATTCATAAATGATTCCATCATGAAGAACAGTAGCTTCAATATCAATTGGAGAATCCTGAATGATAATTCCACAGATAGAAGTTTCTATACTACCAATATTCGAAAAGTTATTTTTATTGTTTAATGTTCCAGCATTATTAACAATGGTAATTCCATTATTATTAGTAGTGCTATTATTTACATACATCCCCGAAATCTGAAGTGTTCCGGCACTGGTAATCGTGCCATCATTAGTCATCGTTCCTGAATTTTCAGTAATGAACATTCCATCATTTGAAATAGAGCCATCATTTTGAAAATCATCATTATGTGAAAACGATCCTCCAGAAACTACATTTATAATTGCTCCAGCAGAATTTGTAATAACGCTACCATTAGGGCTTTCAAATATTCCAGCGTTAGTAAAGGTACCGGCGTTTTGAAAATTATCTGTACTCATGACGGTACCATAATTAGTTAAAGATCCATCATTATCTAATAAACCATTATTAGTAAACTGACCATGATTAACTAAAGATGCTCCGGCAGCATTTGTAAATACTGCAGAAGCTGCATTATCAAAAATACCAAAGTTTTCAAATGTCCCCGTATTTGTAAATGATCCATCATTATCGAATACAACGGAGCCTGCATTGACAAAATAATTATTGTTATTTACTAAAGTTCCAATATTAAAATTAACGATTGTCCCATTGTTATAGACAAAGTCATTAAAGGTAATCGAACCAGCATTTTGAATAGTAAAATCTATAACGGGTGAACCACTATAGATGGGAAAATTTCCTCCATTAGGTGTTCCCGGGATAGTTACTGTCATTCCTGAAGTAGGAACTCCTGAAGACCAGTTTCCTGGATCGGTCCAATCGGAACTTGCGTCTCCAGTCCAAATTGTTTGTGCGTTTAGCGACAAACAAAATAAGGTTGAAAGTAATAACGAGTAAAGAATTCTCATTTTCGTTAGTTTAGTTTTGATTAAAAAAAAGTCATTGAATAGTACAGTCTACTAATACTGTTGACGAACAACAGCACCGTATCTAATTTTCTTGTGATTGTGATTTTATATAGAATTTAGGAAACAGAAATCTAGGCTTATCATAGACAAGCTACTGTTATTCAATTGGTTGACAGGAAAAAAAGTAAGCTAGACGAGGTGATTGGTGAGAAAAAAATATAAGTTAAAGGTAATAATTAATTTAATATAAAGATAATAATTAAATATATTTTATTTTAAAATAAAAAAACAAACTACCCAACGTGGGTAGTTTGCTTAAAATTCAATATAATACAACCTACTAGTTTCGAATGTTAAGTAGCCATTACAAAAGCACTAATGACTAAGCAAATTGCTTAGTATTAGCTCTTTAATAATTATTCTCCCGAAATCATATAGAATTCAGTACCTAAAGTATATTCGAACTGGTTATTTTTCTTTTAAAAGAAGGTATCTGGGATAAGTAGTAATATGGCTTATTAGCCATGGCGTGATTGTGTAACTCTAAAGTAATAAAAAAAGGTTATTTAGAAAAATAATAAGTAATTTTTCTAAATAACCTTTTTTAAATATAGAAAAGCAAAAAGCTAATATTCTATTTTTGAAACTAGTTTGATCCGATGGAAGAAGACACTTGTTCTTTTAGCATTGGTAAAGAAAAGTTATCTCGCCGCTTTAAAAGATAGGACTCAATATCTTCTGTTTGTTTTACTTGAACTAATTCCCAACCATTCAAATGAAAATAATTTAAAATGGAAACAACACTATTAAACTCTAAAAAACTTCCTTTTGAATCGTGCATTTTCAATTTAGCTCTACCGTTATCAGTATGAGTATCCTGACCATAATCTACCATCACCGAAAATTTATCTGAGCTTCTGTTGAATTTCTCCCAAACTTCTAGATATTGATAATTGGTGGCATTTACATTTTTCTGATTAACAAAAATTTGAGCACTTGCCCAATTTGCTGACAAAATAAAAACGAAAAGGAAAATCTTTTTCATATTTTGGTAATTCAATGTGATTAATACTTAAGTTATTGGACTAATATTAAATTTAATCCACTTTTTAAGATATCAAAAATGAATCCAAGATGAGTAATAAAAGGTACTTTTTCAGATTTGAAAATAAAAAAAGTGCCATCACGAATATCGAGATGGCACAACAACATAACCATGAAAATACATAACCAATTCTTTACATCTTAGTAACAAAAGAGTTACTACAAATGCATTCTATATTTTAATAATTCTTTAATTTCCCTTTTGGCTAGTTATTAGAAACCATATTGGTTAATTCGGCTGGCAGGGATTATTCTCTTCATCAAAAAGTTATACGGAATAATTTTCTAAAAGTTGATATTAAGAGAATTAATTTATAAAAAATTATATATTTCATTTTAAATATGTTTTACTGTTTGTAAAACAATACGTAATCAATTAAATCAAACACCATACCAAACATATATAATTTAAAAAAATTTATACACAATCATAAACCATCATGAAAAAACTCTTGTATTTACTGATTCCTTCGATTCTATTTTTAAATTATTCTTGCAAAGAAGCTCCTCCTGAGCCATTATATAATATTGTAAAAGCTGTAACCACTGATAAAGCAATGGTTGTATCTGCACACCCACATGCTACAGAGGTCGGCGTTTCTATTCTTAAGCAAGGAGGTAATGCTTACGATGCAGCAGTTGGTGTTCAATTTGCTTTAGCTGTTGTTTATCCAGTTGCTGGCAATATAGGCGGTGGTGGATTTATGGTATCTAGAACAAATACTGGAACAATTTCAACCCTTGATTTCAGAGAGAAAGCTCCCGCTGCCTCCTCTCGGGATATGTATTTAGATAGTTTAGACAATGTCATTCCAAGACTAAGCCTTGATGGTCACCTTGCTGCTGGTGTCCCTGGTAGTGTAGATGGTATGTTTAAAATATTTGAAAAATATAGTAAGCTAAAAGAGTTCAAAAGCTTAATACAACCTAGTATTGATTTAGCAGAAAAAGGTTTTAAGGTAACCGAAAAGCAAGCTGATAACCTAAATGCAAAACAAGAAGCTTTTAGAAAAAACAATACTACTATGCCTGTCTTTGTCAAAGATACTCCTTGGAAAGCCGGAGACTTATTGGTACAAAAAGATCTAGCAAACACATTAAAAAGAATTCGAGATAAAGGAGAAGCTGGTTTTTATGAAGGGCCTACCGCTGATTATATCGTAAAAGAGATGCAAACTGGCGGTGGAATTATGACTAAAGAAGATTTAAAAAATTATGATGCTGTTTGGCGGGAACCGCTCAGTACAAATTATAAAGGCTATAAAGTTATTTCTATGCCTCCGGCATCAAGTGGGGGGATCACCTTAACTCAACTATTAGAAATGGTAGAACCCTACCCTCTTAAGGATTGGGGATTTCAATCTTCTAAGGCTGTCCATCTTATTACCGAAGCAGAAAGAAGAGTTTACGCTGATAGAGCTAAACATCTTGGTGATAGTGATTTTTATAATGTACCTCGAAGTGAGATGATGGATTCAGAATACATTCTTAATCGAATGAAGGATTTCAGTCCTGATAAAGCTACCTCAAGTGATTCAATTGAAGCAGGAGTTATTGCTCCAAAAGAAAGTGAGCAAACCACACACTTTTCAATCGTAGATGCTGAAGGTAATGCTGTTTCGATCACAACAACTATCAATACTGGTTATGGATCAAAAACAGTTGTTACTGGGGCAGGTTTTTTATTAAATAATGAAATGGATGATTTTAGTTCAAAACCTGGAACACCAAATGTGTTTGGTCTTTTAGGTGCTGAAGCTAATGCCATTGAGCCTGGTAAAAGAATGTTAAGCTCTATGACTCCTTCTATTGTAGAAAAAGATAATAAACTATTTATGGTAGTAGGTACTCCTGGAGGCTCGACTATTATTACCTCTGTTTTTCAAACGATTTTAAATGTTATTGAATTTGATATGAGTATGGATGAGGCGGTAGCAGCTCCAAGATTCCATCATCAATGGAAACCTGATATGATTATGGTAGAAGCAGATGCGATAACCAAAGAAAACCGCAGCGCACTTGAGGCAATGGGGCATGAATTAAAAGAAAGAGGGAGTATTGGGAAGGTTGACGCTATTCTTGTTAAGCCAGATGGCAAACTAGAAGGTGGTGCAGATCCTAGAGGAGATGATCATGCTGCTGGATTTTAAAAACCAACAGCTACACAAAAATGAAGATGAAGACAGATTCTCTTCTTGAGAATCTGTCCAAATTGAATTCAGAACAAGGAGTAAAGGATTTATGATCAGATGTAGTCTAGAACATTTCAGTTTTCTAAAGTCTCTAATCATTACTCCTTATTCATCAATCTGTTCTAATACAATTTATTTTTATCTTACTTCTCTAAAAAGAGTAAGCTACAAAGTTAATCCACTTGGTCAAAGAATATAGATGCAATACACTTTGGCTATTAGGTTCCAGGCGTTCCTTGAAAGGAATACAAATCCTTCACTTTTATCTAATAAAACTACTTTAGAATAAAGTCTAATCATTTCCAATATTTTTAAAGCCTATTACTTTTAAAAAATCAAAAGTAATAGGCTTTTACATTTTAAGCATT
Source organism: Devaleraea mollis (assembly GCA_032361265.1). Classification (NCBI taxonomy): domain Eukaryota; phylum Rhodophyta; class Florideophyceae; order Palmariales; family Palmariaceae; genus Devaleraea; species Devaleraea mollis. The sequence continues at coordinate 36,532 of JAULCF011009000.1, forward strand.
AAATCTCATTACCTCCCTTCCTTTCTCACCTTACCTAATATATAATTGACTCTTTCCAAAGTATCCATTGAGCGCTTGAATCATTGAATTTAACCTAAAAAAGAGAGAATACTTTACTGGATAATTATTCCCTGTCACATTTTTTTAAAAAAATGTTAAAAAAGTGTTACAAATCTGAAACATTCCCGTCACAAGAGAACTTGACTTAATATTCTATTTTCATTTTCATTAAAACATAAAACTCAATACTATGGGAGATTTTTCCTTAACATCGTTCTTTACCTCATTTGGGGATAAAATAGCCAATATACTTCCAGGAGTAGTTGGAGCTATTGTATTATTATTCATTGGATTCTTTGTTGCCGGCATAGCAAAACGTTTGGTTAGAGGTTTGCTAAAGAAAACCAATATCGACGAAAAAATAAGCAAAAACTTAAATTTCGATTTTCGATTAGACAACTTCATCGCGAAGTTAGTTTATTACATTGTATTACTTTTCTTCCTTTTACTTGTACTTGACGCTTTAGGAATTAGAAGTGTCTTAGATCCTGTACAAAACATGCTTGCTCAATTTACAGGGTATATTCCTAATATCATCGGAGCAGGAATTATCGGTTTTGCGGGTTATATCATTGCTACTATCGTTAAAGAAGCTGTTGGTTTCTTTGGAGAAAGTATCGAAAGTCTTTCTGCAAGAATAGGTTTGAGTACAGATTTGGATTTAGTAAAATTATTAAAGCAAGTTGTTTTCTTAATTGTTTTTATTCCAATCTTAATCTTAGCATTAGACAGTTTGAAAATGACTGCTATCTCTGAGCCAGCAGTCAATATGCTTAATTCAATGATGGCAGCAATTCCTAAGATATTAGGAGCAGGAATCATTATCGCAGTATTCTACATCGTTGGAAAATACGTAACGGCGATTCTTACTGAACTATTGAAAAACGTTGGTTTAGATAGCCTTAGTCCTAAATTAGGCTTGACTGGAATGATAGGAGAAACTACTTCTCTTTCAAAAATCATTGGTAATACTGTTTTCTTCTTTCTAATGTTTGGAGGTATCATCTCTGCTATGGAAAGATTAGAAATGGATAGTATCAATAGTATTTTAAATGATACGTTTCATGTAGCTGGAAAAATCTTCTTTGGTTTAGTGATCATGGTGATTGGAAACTGGTTAGCAAATGTTGCTGGAAAAATGTTGTCTCAATCTGAAGATAACGCAGGTATGGCTTCCTTAGCTAAGTTTGCAATCTTAGGGATATTTTTAGCGATGGCACTTAATACCATGGGCATTGGAAAAGAGATTGTGAACCTTGCTTTCGGTTTGACACTTGGAGCAGTAGCAGTAGCTTTTGCGCTTTCATTTGGACTTGGAGGAAGAGAAGCAGCAGGAGAAACGATGTCTCATATTTTAAAGAAATTTAGAAAGGATAAATAGGGAACTACGTTTCCTATTTTATACTCTGTATGACCTTTTAACCAATTTTGTTTACCCAACAAATAAACACATTACAGAGTAATTAAGGGATTAAAGGTAGACTAGTTTCGCTCTCATTTAAAGCAATCTAGTTCTTCCTTTAATTTCCTTTTCAAAATTGAATTTGTTATTCTGAAATAATAAATTTTGGCTATTTTTAATAAGAGCGGAACTAAGTTTCCGCTCTTTTATTTTAGTTCCATAAGACCTATGATTTTTCCTTGTTTGTCAAAATCTTACATTTCCTTTTGCTAGCATTGACTCTTGATTTTTAAACCTACTAATTGCAGGCTAATTTTTTAAAAATCATGAACTATGCTATTCAAAGAAATCATCTCTGTAACACTAATTTTGTTTTCCGTCATTGATATTATGGGAAACTTACCAATCGTTATTGGCTTTAAAGAAAAAGGTAAAAAGATAAAACCGGGAATGGCTACAATTGTAGCTGGTATAATAATGATTGCTTTTCTTTTTGGAGGAGAATCAATTCTTGGCCTTTTCGGAGTAGACGTTCAGTCTTTTGCGATTGCCGGTGCTATTATCATTTTTATTATTGGAATGGAAATGGTTTTAGGTATTTCTCTTTTCAAAGAATCTGAAAATGAATCTACGAATACTTCAATCGTTCCATTGGCTTTTCCTCTTATTGCTGGCGCCGGAACCTTAACCACTATTCTTTCATTAAAAGCAGAATACCAAGCAATTAATATTGGCGTAGGCATCGCTCTAAATCTATTGATAGTCTATGTTGTTTTAAAATCTTCCTCTTGGATTCAAAGAAAGATTGGGAAAGGTGGTACTGCTATTTTAAGTAAGGTCTTTGGAATTATTCTTCTAGCTATCGCTATCAAATTATTTAAGAATAGTTTTGGGGTTTAAATTCTGTAAAGTTGTTTTGCAGAATTAAATGATTCATAATGCTATACTCGAAACGAAGTGATGCCGATAAATCAGCACTTCGCTTTGAGTATTAGTAGACTTGAATTTTGGAATGCTACAGGATAACAAGAAGGAATTATTTGAGTACTATTTCGACTCTTCTATTTAATGCTCTACCCTCTTCTGTTGTATTGATCGCTAGCGGAGATAATTGCCCAACACCATGAGAAGATATTTGAGACAAGTTAACGCCATGCTTAGTTTTTAATGCTTCTAAGACTGATTTTGCTCGTTTCTCTGATAACGTTTGGTTAGCACTTAGAGCGCCAACATTATCAGTATGTCCAACGATATAATAGCCTTTATCTTTATTCATATTTAGGTACTCCGCGATCGTTTCAACAACAGGGTAAGATTCTGGAGTCAATTTATCGCTACCAAATTCAAATAGAATATTATGAAAGACTTCCTTTCCTTCATTTTTAATTTTCTCCTCTATTGAAGCTGCCGAAACTTGACCACCTTCCATCGCTTCAGCTTCTACGATTTTAGCTTGTACAAAAATATTCCCATTAAGTTCTTCATTAGAAGTCCTATTGTACATCATGTTCAAAGCAATGGTATATTTCGTATTTCCTTTTTTGCCTGTAGCTAGGAAGTAAGCATAATCATTATTTTGTGAAGTGTTATGGCTTGAAAAAGCAAAGCGAAATTTTTTATTTTTTAAGTTCTGTAAATTATTCATAAAATCAACGCTTCCAAATAAAGGGTAACTATCCCGGATACTTCTTCGAGCAGTTATGTCTTTCCTTCCAAAAGCAGAAAATAGAATCTCAAAGCCACCACTTTTAAGTGCTTGCTCGTAATTCCTTTGAACCTCTAATATCGTGGCATTTTTAGAATTATCAATCCCATAAATAATGTCGATCACTTTACCTTCTACTTTGTAAGTTTTTTCAATCCCCTTAATGTCAATCCTTTCCATCGGAAAAGAAACTGCGTCAAATTTTATTTCACTATACCCAACAATACAACTATTTTTATAACTCGTCAAAAGTGGATGCTCTATCGCTCCCTCTACATCAGGACAAAATGAATCTTGAGCATTTAGGTTTAAAGCGAGAAATACAAAGAAAACAATTTTAAATATTTTCACATTAGGTATTTTAGAAGCGGAACGAAGAAGTCGTTTAAAAGTAAATCCTTTTGAAGTTAGTCCTATCTAAGTCCAATTTCTTTTCTGAAATTATGAGTTTTATTTAGTCGATCAATGAGTTGAACCGATTGATTATAATCTAGAGTTTGTTGTCCATCAGAGAAAGCTTTTTCAGGACACTCATGCACTTCCATGATTACCGCATCAGCTCCGGCCATCACTCCTGCAAGAGCAACCGAATCTACAAATTTCCTAACACCGATACCATGTGATGGATCAACGATCACAGGTAAGTGAGACTTTTCTTTTAAAATTGGAATCGCATTAATATCTAATGTATTCCGATAAGCTTTTTCGTAACTACGAATCCCTCTTTCACAAAGCATGATTTTTTCATTACCATTAGAGAAGATATACTCTGCGGCTTGTAGTAATTCGTCGATCGTACCCGAGATCCCTCGTTTCAGCATTATCGGTTTATCGATTTTACCTAAGGCATCAAGGAGGTTGAAATTTTGCGAATTTCTTGCCCCTACTTGAAAGATGTCCACATATTCTAACATGTCATCAATCTGCTCCGTCATCATCACCTCTGTTATTATTTTTAATCCAGCGGCTTTGGCATGCTGATGCCATAACTTCAGACCGTCAATCCCTAGACCACGAAAAGAATATGGAGAACTACGAGGTTTATAAACACCTCCTCTCATGATTTTCACTCCGTTCTTCACCAAATGATCTATCGTACTTTTAATCTGCTCTTCTGATTCAATAGAACATGGTCCTGCCATTACTTGAAAAGCTCCCTGTCCTATCTTTACACCATCACCAAGATCAATCTGCGTTTCTTTTACTTTCCACTTTCGCGATACTAATTTATAAGCATCACTTACTTTATGGATATCACTGATCCCTTCCATCGTTCCAATAGAACGAATGTCGAAATCTTTACTTCCAACGCCAATAATATAATTAGAAAACTGAGTACTCACCTTTACAGATTTGTAACTAAAAGTATTGAGTTTCTCTTTTAATTTAGAAAATTGGTCGTCTGTTATATTTTTTTCTAATTGTATGATCATAATGATTTATTTAAATATAAAAAATACTAAACCAACAATCTGGTTTAGTATTCCTTTACAAAGGTAATTTGTTTTATAACAAATTTCCCGCCTATTTATTGTATTTTAAATCAATCGAAAAAATATCGTACTCCTGCATGAACACCTAAACTTGCGTGTCGTTCTTTAATTAAACTTGCATCGGTAGAATAAATCGATTTGAATCTGAAGTTTGGACTGAAATGTGCCTGAATATTTTCAGAAACATTATATGCTACATTAATCCCTAAGAATGGACTAATTCCGATATTGTTTTTATACCAATCGTTATTATCTTCTCCAATATCGTAGAAATCACCATCAGCTAAACTAATCTCTCCTTTTCTTTTCATAAAGATATTTGCATAGACTCCAGCTTCTAATCCTATCTGCCAGTCATCTGAATCTGATCCGAAGTTATATCCTAAGATCAATGGAATATCTACTTGGTGAAAATAGTTATAAGATTTTTTCGTGAATTTAGTAACTGTTGTACGAGAAACCATTCCTTCAATCTCTAACGTATCTCCTGTCACTTGGTTAATTTGAATCTCAACAATACCAGGGATAGAATCCGTAACAGTTTGCTCAGATGCTCTACTAAATAAACTACCAATACGAGTATATTCTGCACCACTTCTTAGATATAAATTATTATTTGTTTCTACGATTGCACTAAATCCAAAATGTAGACTTTCTAATTGTTTTTCAGAATTCGTTCTCAAAATCAAGTATTCATCTGCATCTGAGGTATTCACTTCGAGATCAGCAGCAGAGCTAGTTAATCCAGTGTACAAACCTAAACCAAATTTCAAATCTCTAAACATTGAACCTCTTCTTTTGGTTTTCTTTATTGTAGAAGTCAGTTTGCCTTGAATCATTTTATAGCCATCTAAAAATCCAACAGGAAATTCTTTTTCAGAATGTAAATGATTCGGTACTAAAGTCGGTATACTTTTTACCGCTACCGAACGACTGTCAATCACTTTGGAAAGTACCTTCGCATCTTGGTTTGCGGAGGTTGATGTGGCAACAATTACATCTTGCTTATCATTATCTGATCCAATAGTAGAGATTATCGTGTTCTGCTGACCTTCTGAATTCATAACATCACCTACTACAATAGAACTAGCATTTTGAATTGATCTAGCAACTACTTGATTGTTTTTAGTTTGCTGAACTTTTGATGCTTCTTTAGTTGTCTTTTTAACCGTACTAGATTCTACTGTAGAATTGCTATTTACATTTGAAGTAATATTTTCGTTGACAACTGTTGTTGTCGTATTTTCCTCAACTTGTAATTTATTTTCTATTTGCTTTTCAACCTCTTCTTTAGAAGCAATAGCCGTAGTAGATTTAACATCATCATTGATATTAAGACTATTTTCTGGTTGGTCAGCAACTATTGCCTGGGTATCTTTATTGGCATAAAAAACACCAAAAGCAGTTAGACCAAGTAATAAACCTAGGAGGAAAAACCAAAGAGTTTTTTTATTCCCAGCAGGAGGACTTACCTGAGGCTGTATACTCGCCCATAAAGCATCAGTATCCACGTCTACTTCGTGACCACCAATTTGCTTGCGTGCATATTTTTCGAAATTCGCGTTCATATTCTTAGTCTAATTTTTTCATGTTTAGATAATTTTTTTTTCAACATTGCCCTTGCTCGGGTCAATTGAGATCGAGAAGTACTTTCTTCTATTCCCATCGCTTCACTAATCTCTCGATGGCTAAACCCCTCAATAGCATGCAAGTTGAAAATAGTTCGATAAGTTTCAGGAAGTTGATTGATCACTGCGATTAATTCTTCTGCGGCCATGTTAGCATAGACATCAGGACTAACTGAATTTTCAGGTTGATCATCAATCGTATAAAGTTCGTTTTTAAAGCTTCCTTTATCGAAGAACTTTAGTGCTGTATTAATGACGATCCGCTTGATCCATGCTTCAAAACTTCCTTGCTCATTATAGTTAGGAATCGCTTTAATTATTTTTATTAAAGCTTCCTGCAAAATATCCTTAGCTGAGCTTTGGTCTCTGGTGTACCTGCGACTTACGGCCATCAATAGGCCAGAGTACTGTACAACCAAAGCTTTTTGAAAACGTGGGTCTTGTTTTCGGCAACCTTGGATAATCTCGTCTTGTGAATAATTTTTCAAATTAGCTTTATTTTTATTTTTTTCTTTAGGGAAATGGCTAATGTGTCATGTGTTATTTATTAGGTGTCATGTGTCAAGGCTTTTAGCCTATGACACATGACTTCTACTTTTTTAGTCTCTTGTTATTTTAAAAGCACCTGTATAAGGAATAAGAATGTTATCCATGGTAATACTATCATAAACCTCTGTTTCTCCACTGAATGTTCCTTCCATATCGTCTCCAATCATTGTTGGAAAAGCAGTAATATCAATTTCTGTAAAGTTACATGGTCCTGTTTGAGGCCCACCTGGGTTATTACAACTCATCCAAACAGAACCACCATAAGTATCTGTTGCAGGCAAAAAGAAATTTGCACCTCTAACATCAGCATTGGTATATACTCCTGTTCCTGTAATTTCAGTTATCATTGAGATATCAAAACTAAAATCATTTCCTGGAGCAAATCCTGAACCAAACCAAGTGCTATCTGGACCTGCGTTGATACTAAGATATGGATTTGGAAAAATAGTTGTTATACCATCAAGAGTTACCGTAAAGAACTCACTAATTGCAACATCACAAGCTTCAACTGCTCCTAAATCTAAAGGATTAGTTATTGGAATTATAAGTAACTCAGAAGTTACAAAATTATCAAGGTCTCCAGCAATTAAAGTTAATTCTGTTTCATCATTACAGTTATAAAGGGCAGTATTAATTGTCCCGTCGTAAATATAATAATTGTAAACACCTCCTCCAAGGTTTATTTCTACCCAACCATTCGTTACAAGTTCACCATCACAGTTTACTACTGTTCCAGTTATCTCTAACATATCTTCCTCTTCTATAACAATATCTCCCAAATCAGTGTCTGCTGCAAAAGGTCCAACAGTAGCTTCATATAAATCTCCACATCCACTCCAATAAAATACTTTAAGAGTAAACTCTTCATCTTTTGGTACTTTTCCTCCAAACACTCCTTCTGCATCTGTATTATCCCAACCTGTAGCTCCATTTGACATCGTCAAAGTGACACTTCTATAAGGTACCGGCGTTCCATCTGATGTAATTACTCGTCCAGTAATATTAACTAGAGGATAAGGATAATCACAGTTCCAGAAAGAAAAGTGAGAAACTTCTCCAACATAGTTACTACCAACTAGCGTTGCAGAACCTTCTTCTACCCATAATCCTAAAGTCTCGTTGTAAGACCATAATGGAATTTCTGCTGGAGCATCTGCTAATAACTCATCTGGTACAGGGAAAGTAATTGTTGCATTTAGATCGTTTCCTAAGTTTAATGATTCACCATCTGGGCTTTCTAGCTCAACAGCAACCATACCATAAGAAGCTAAAGCAACTTCCTCATATTGATCATCATCATTTACATTGATTCCTTGTAGATTTCCTGGCATAATTTCCATTAGGTTATCTGCGGTAGGATCAATCCACTTTGCGAATACTTCAACTGCGCCATCATAAGAAGCACCTGCAGCATCTACGATACTGTTTGCTGGAAAATCTATTGCAACACCATCAGTTGTTTCAATATTTCCACCTTCCGAAGCCGTAAATGTTCCTGTGTTATTTTTGAATAGCATTGCTATCGTTACATAATTTACAGAACCATCTTGTGGAAAGAATCGGTGAGAAGCATTGAAGTAACCTTCTTTATTAATCTTAACTACTGTTCCTAATTTATTCATCGTGATATCTTTAAAGATAAAACGACCTGCTGGATCAGTACTAATTGTGTTATTTTCTAATTTTACGGAAGCTGATGGAATAGGATTTCCATTTCCGTCCGTCACAATACCAAAAAGAGAAGCGGTAACTTCTTCTACCGGAGCTTCATAATCTATTTCGACAGTTGTTATAGGGTCAGTTGTCGTAACGGATCCTCCAACATCTTCAACATCTTTTCGACAAGCAAATAGAGTAAGAAATAATAAACTGAGTAATGTAAATCTTTTCATTGTTCTTTTTTTTGAGTAAAAGTTTTAGTTTAAAACTTATAGCTGTTAAAATTTAGAAACCCAGAAGTGAAGATAAAATAGTGTTTTTAGATTTTAAATAATGTCTAAAATTAAAAAACATTATTCATCTCACACCCTGGTTTTCAAATAAAATAGTTTTAGAGTCAATAGCTGAAAATCAATTTGTTGTTTATTCTTTGCTTTATAGTGTATTTTTCAAGACTAAATGTCCTGATACAATTATATAACTCTGCTAGATTTCTTTTCGCTGCAAGTTTTTGTACTTTTTTTAAAAAAATCAATAAATAACATAAACCCCTTATAACCAACAAATTGACGAAGTAAATTAATACTCCGCCAATTCGTTTTTTATTTACTAAGACAGATTTCTCTGGATTAGTTTATCAGCCTTAAGATCTCTTAGTCTCTAATAACTTTAAATGATCCGGTATAAGGAAGCATAACGGTACTACCTGTATTATCAGAAAATGCTGACTCTCCACTAAAGGTACCAATGACTTCTTCTCCTACATTACCTAAAGTTGTGATGTCTACCTCAAGGAATCCACAAGAACCTCCACCACATTGCATAGAATAAAAGTTTCCTCCACTTCCTGGTAAGAACATACTCGCATAATTAACTAGAGAACCAGGGTAAGTTCCTGTGCTAGGAATATCTCCCATTCCTAAGTTGACATTAGAATCTGTCATATTGACATCTCCAGAAGCAGATAACCAAGAACTATCTGGACCATTGATGCTTATACTAACATCTATAA
>JAULCF011009001.1:0-16589 GCA_032361265.1 Devaleraea mollis
GTCAAGCTCTGCATGGTTCTTGCGCTCCTTCGCTATCTCTCGCCGTTGAGCGATAGCGAGATGAACGGTAGATGACGGGTCCACCTGAGGCCATGAGGTCGGGAAGATCAGCCCAATGATCCATTCGGACCAGGAGCCACCGATGCGTCAGCCCTGTTGACGAACGGTTCCTACGACATCGGTCACCTTGATCTCGATGACGACGCGGTCGGGCCGATCCTTCGGCTGCCGATAACGCTCGGCATAGCGACGTACGCCCTCAGCGGCTCGCTCGGTGTCGAGCGTGGCGACAGCGGTGCCGTAGAGCGAGAGCCATTGGCTGCCGTCGACCTGGCAGATGGCCACCTGTTGCTCGGGTTCGCGCACCACGTGTTTGTTCTTCCACGAATCGGTCCACGTGATGACCCTGGCAAGGCCAGCGTCTTGATCGAAGGTGAAACCAACAGGCGTGACGTGGGGCCGGCCGTCGCGACGCTGCAGCGTGAGGGTGGCCAGGTGCCGCTCGGTGAGGAACGCCATCACGTGAGCGGGAAGCTCCGCTGGATCGAATGACTCAGCCATGACCGGACTCACTCACCACGGGCCGCCAGCTTCTTGATCGCATCCGATGCGTTGATGGTGCCGCCCTGGACGTAGCGATCGCGGTTGGCCTCGATCGACGACAACTCGTAGTAGTAGTTGACCATCATCCCGAGACCTCGGTCCCAGCCCGCGTCGACGGGGTTGGCCCACCAGTGCAGCTTCTCGACACGAGCGCCGTTCGACAGGTGAAAGTGCGCCACGGGGTCGAGTGCGCGGCCCTTGCGGCGTTCGAGCGACAGATAGCGGGCAGCGAGGCCGAGGAAGGCCTCGGAATCAGCAGACTCGGTCGGAACGTCCGGGATCGGGGGACAGCTGGGCTGCTCGGTCACCCACCGTCGGAAACCCGGCAGCGGCGACAGGGTCACGAAGTGTTTGAGGTTGGGCAGCTCAGAAGAAAGCTGTTCGACCACCCGCTTGATCAAGAAGTCACCGAGTGACACGCCCGCAAGCCCGCGATGGCAATTCGAGATCGAATAGAACACGGCGGTGTCGGCCTCGGTGGCGACAAAACGCTTGGCTTCGTGATCGAGCAGCGAGCGAACGCTGTTGGGAATCCCACGCTCGAGGGCGACCTCGACGAAGATCAGCGGATCGTCTGGCATGCCGGGGTGCAAGAAGGCATAGCAACGACGCCCAGGTCCAAGGCGACCGCGCAGGTCGTCCCACGACTCGATGGCGTGGACGGCCTCGTAGTCGATCAGTTTCTCCAACAACGCCGCCGGGGTGTCCCAGGTGAGCCGCTCGAGTTTGAGTAGGCCGACGTCGAACCACCGCTCGAGCATGCGCCGCAGGTCATGATCGAGTGATTCGAGGGCGGGGGAGGAGCGGCGATGTTCCAGCAGCTCTTCACGGAGACCGATGAGGAAGGGAAGACCGCCGTCGAACGAGACGAAGCGCTCCAGAAGCGCTTCATACTGCGGACGGGTGGATGTACGCAGGTTGCGGATGGCAACGGTGCGTTCCTCGGGGGAAGCGGCGGCGGTGAGCTCGGCGACTGCGAGATCGATGGTCAGATCATCGTGGGTGTACTCGCTGGCCAGGAGTTCGAAGAACCTCAGGCGACCAACGGGATCCAACTCGAGGAACGAGGCACCGATCTGTTGCGCCCGCTTGCGGGCTGCGACCTCGCCACCATTGACGGCGAGACAATCGTCGATGATGCGGCGGAGTGGATCAACGTTCGCGAGCGATGGATCGAGGGCGACGGCCGGAGAACGCCAATTGCGAACTTGACGAACCATGGCCTCGATGCGGTCGACCACCATGGCAGCGTGGTCGCGTCAGCCAGCGACGGGCGTGCCGTTGAACGGCACGGGATCGCCGGGGCTCGGGATCATGGGCCGACTCCAGTGAAGGATCGGCGAGATGATCTCAGCGATGTTGCGCCAGACCGTTGGATCCCAACCGTTGGCGGTGTGGAGGAGTCCATCAGACCGCACGTGCACCAGCGAAGGAAGGCGTTCGAGACCGAGAGCGGTCACCGCTTCTCGCTCGGGATCGGCGAAGGTGAGGAACTCTTCTTCCCACGGTCCGAGGAACTGCTTACAGCCCTCATCGTCAGCCGTCACGAGCCAGCAGACACGAATGTCCGCCGGCTGGTAGTGGCGCAAAATTTTGCCGGCCGTCTCGAGAATCCACGCACTTTCGTGCGTATACGGATCCAACGCCACCATCAACAAAGGATAGGACGTGAGCCAGTCACGGAGGGGGTAGCCCGCCCCACGAACAGAGTCGAGGGTCAGGTCGCTGGGTGCTTCAGCCACGGCCTGCGAGACTAGCGCACTGGGACTCATACACCGAACTCATCGCGACGTTCTTCACGCGGATCTTTCTCAGAGATGCCGAGTGACTAGTCTCGCCACCGTGCATCCGATCGAACACCTTCGCTATGTGGCCCGTGCTACGGGGGCTGATGCCTCACTTCTGACCCAAGAAGCGGCCTCCGCCCTTTCGGTCTTCGCCCGCGATCCGCATGCACTTCTCACCGGGGCAAAGAGCCTTTTGGCGAAGCAAGCGGCCATCGGGCCGGTGTGGTGGATGTGCAGCCGGTTGCTGATGGCGGTCGACGCCCGAGAGGCTGCCTATGAGGTCGGGCGGGAGCTCGCCGACGATCCCACGCCCCGATCGCTCGATGACGCCCTCGCCGACGGCGCCACTGTCTTGATCTCTGGCTGGCCTGACCTCACCCTCCGAGCACTCGACAATCGGCCAGACCTCAACGTGCTCGTGCTCGATGTCGAAGGCCAGGGCCACAGCGCCGTTCGCCGGCTCGATCGCTTCGATGTCGAGGCCGAAGCCGTTGACCCGGCGCACATCGCTGGTGCGGTGGCCGAGGCCGACATCTGCATTGTCGAAGCAGGCGCCATGGGCGACACCGCAGCACTCACCGATGTGGGTGGCTTCACGCTGGCCGCAGTGGCCAAAGCGATGGCCACACCGTGTTGGCTCGTGGCTGGCGTTGGCCGTCAACTCCCCGAGGCGTACTGGCAAGAGATCGTGCAACGCACGGCCCAACCCGACCTCCCGGCGTTCTGCGAGCCCTTCGAAGTGGTCAGCCGCTCCCTCTTCGGTCGCACCTTCGGCCCCGGTCTCGACTGCCCGACACTGCCGGAACTGCTTCGACCCGTCCGTTAGGTCTAGGTTCTGGCGATGGCCAGCCCGCAGATCTCCACGCCGTTCTACAACGAAGACCACGAAGCCTTTCGCACGGTGGTTCGTCAGTTCACCGAGAAAGAGATCACGCCGAACGCCCACGAGTGGGATCTCGCCGGCGAGGTGCCACGCGAGCTCTACAACAAGGCAGGGGCCATCGACTTCTTCGGTGACGGGTTCGAAGCCGAGTACGGGGGCCACGGTCAACGCGATGCCCTGATGCGCATGGTCCTCATGCAGGAAGTCTCGCGCTCGGGCTCCGGTGGAGCCGTCGCTGCTCTGCTGTCCAACTACATCGGCCTGCCTCCGGTCCAGAAGTTCGGATCAGAAGAGACCAAGGCCAAAGTCCTCACGCCATGCATGAGCGGCGAGGCCATCGCCGCCCTCGCCATCACCGAGCCATCGGGCGGCTCCGACGTGGCCCGCATCAAGACCACGGCCCGCCTCGACGGCGATCACTACGTGGTCAACGGCTCGAAGACCTTCATCACCTCTGGCATGCGAGCTGACTTCTTCACCGCTGCGGTCCGCACTGGGGTCGACGGTCCTGCTGGCCTCTCCATGATGGTGATCGACGGCGATGCTGCCGGCGTCGAGCGCACCAAGCTCGACAAGATGGGCTGGCTGGCCTCAGACACCGCCACCCTCTACTTCGACGACGTGCGAGTGCCGGTCGAGAACCTCCTGGGCGAAGAGGGAGCCGGCTTCTCGATGATCGTGAACAACTTCAACCCCGAGCGCATCGACCTGGCCGCCCAGTCCGTCACCTTTGCGAGGGTCTGTTACGAAGAAGCGCTTGCCTGGGCCAAAGAACGCGAGACGTTCGGCAAACGTCTTGCTGAACATCAGGTGATCCGCCACAAGCTGGTCGAGATGGACCGCCGGATCAACGCCTGTCAGGCCTGGATCGAGCTGCTCGCCTGGCGTCTCAACCAGGGCGATGACCCCGTGGTCGAGATCTCCGAAGCCAAGGTCGACGCCACCATGACCTTCGAGTTCTGTGCCCGCGAGGCCGCCCAGATCCTGGGCGGTGCCAGCTACCTGCGCGGCGACACCGTCGAGCGCCTCTACCGCGAAGTCCGAGTGCAGGCGATCGGTGGCGGCTCTGAAGAGATCATGCGAGACCTCGCCAGCCGCCAACTCGGTATCTGACATCGCTTCGTTGCTTCCGTCGTCCACACTCCTCTGATGGATTCAGCCCGCCGATTGGTGGCCCAACTCACTGATCTGAGTGTGGGTACTGGCGCGTTCCTCATGAGTGGAGAAGCAGGGATGGGCAAGACCCACCTCTTGCACCATCTCGCCCGCTCGGTGCAGACAGCGGGCGGCCAAGTTGGTTGGTGCCAGTGCAATCAGGCACTGGGAGGCCCTCCCCTGTGGGAGTGGCGTTCCGCCATCGCCGAGATCGATGCTGAACTGCCGGCGAGTTTCCCCGGCGCAGACGGTCTCGAGGTCTTCCAAGTCACCTGGCAATGGCTCGAGTCGACCGCTGCTCGCCGTCCGACCCTCTTGGTGCTGGACGATCTCCATGACGCCTCACCGGCCACGATCGACCTGTTCGAGCAGTTGAGCCGCCGCCCCCGATCGGCCCCATGGATGGTCGTGGCCGCCACGCGCTCCACCGCTGCATCGACCACGGCTGCCCGTGACGTGATGGAACGCCTCGCCCAGATGCGAGTGGAACGATCCGTTCTGGACGGTCTCGACGCAACCCAGGTCCTCGACCTCGCCCATTCCATCGATGTCGACCTCACCGCCTCTCGGGCCGAGGAGCTCGTCCGATTCACTGGTGGCAACCCACTCTTTGTCCGCCGCATCCTCGAGACCGGGGCTGAGGGCTTCGAGGTCACCCCCGAACTGCTCTCCTTCATCGCTGCCTCGATCGGTGACTTGGAGGCCGCCGTCCGCCCGGTTGCCGAAGCGCTCAGCGTGCTGGGCGTGAGCTCTGCTCGGTCGACCTTGCAGCTGATGGTGCCCGCTGACCAGTGGCCAGCGAACCTGGCCAGCGATCACACGCTTCTGGTCGAAGGCCTCGAGGTGACGTTCCGCCAACCCCTGCTTCGTGAGGTCATCTACGACTCGCTGGAAGACGAGCGGCGAAGTGAATTGCACGCTCGCGCCGCCCACATCATCGAACAGTTGGGAGGCTCCTCTTCACTGGCCGCTGTCCACTGGTCACGTGCCTCCCTCGCTGGCCAAGGGTCAGCGGCCGCCGACACCGCCCTGCGGGCAGGACATCTGGCCTTGGACATGGGCATGTGGGCCGACGCCGTCGCCCACTTCTCGCATGCGGGTGCCGTGCTCGAACAGCTCGACGACCTCGACCACCGTGCTGCCAGCGGCGCCCATCGAGCCAGGGCGCTCAGCATGAGCGGCGACATCGCCGGTGCCCTCCGGACCATCCTCGACAGCATCCCCAGCGGTGACGACGCCGTCAGAGTCTCACTGGTGAGCAGGCAGCTGCTGACTCGTGAGCTGGTCCGGCTGCGCTGGAGAGAAGAGCCGAACCCGTCCTCACTCGACCCAGCGACGCTGCTGCGCGCCGCCGAATCCCTGTTGGGAGATCAGGACGACCCGGTCTCGCACTCGATGCTCACGGCGACCGCCGTCGTTGCCGGAGAGATCGGCGGACTCGACGCCAGCCACGCCGCTGCTGCTCGCGACGCCAAGCGAGCCCTTCCCGCCGATGTCGATCCCACCGTGCGCGGCGAAGCTGCTCTCGCCCTCCGTCGGGCACTGATGATCGACCCAGGTTCGTTCCCCGAACGGGTTGAATCTTCACGGGAGGCCGCCGCAGCAGCGGCGGCGTCTGGCGACATCGAACTGACCGGTCGATCCCTCCGCATGTTGCTGACCGATGCCATGGGTGCGGGGGACCGACCGCTCGCCTTGTCGACCATCGCCGCCTTCGATACCGCAGCCACCACGGCATTGCGAGAGCACCAAGCGCTCGGACAGGCCGGACTCGCCGTAGCTGAAGGCCGCTACGTCGATGCCAGCGACATCCTCGATGTCGCAGCCAAAGAGCTGTCCTACGTCGGCAGGGACACACCGTCCCTGGACTTCGCACGCGCGATCGTGGCGCTCGACCAGGGCGGCTTCGGTGACGTCATCGCGCAGTACGAACCCATCCTCGCCGTGGTCGCCGACGCATCCTTGCGATCTGCGTTCGCCTACGTGGCTGCGGGTGAAGGCAACACTCAGCGGGCAGCTGACTTGATCGATGGAACCCTCGAACTGATCGATGGTGACACCATCGATCCACTCCGTCCGGTCTCCCTCGCCATGGTGGCCGAGGCTGCGTTGATCACCGGTCACCCGAAGCGGGCCCGAATCCTCGAACTGCTCCAACCTCTCCGAGGAACGTGCATCACACCTGCCAATGCCTCCATTCCCTGGTTGGGAAGCGCTGATCGAATGATCGGTCTGCTCCAGGCAAGCCTCGGTGATGTGAGCGGAGCGCAACAGGCACTTCGGTCGAGCCTGGCGACCCACCGCGCCATGCAGGCCGATCCATGGGTCGCCCGTTCCCTCATCGGTTTGGCAGCCGTCTGTCGCTCGCTGGGCCAATCCAGCGAAGCCGACGCCGCCGATGAAGAAGCGTCAGCCATCATCGAGCGTCTGGACATGGCGGCCGTTCACTTGCCGGTCTTCGGTGCCACCCGGCCCGAGCGCAGCGACGAATCAACGGCGGCTGCTCAGCGCAGCGTGCACCTCGATCGCACCGATGGCGGCTGGATCCTTCGGCCGTCGGGTGAGGCAGGTCACGTCCTGGCAAATCTGGTGGGATTCAGCCAACTCGCGCTGCTGCTCAGCCAACCAGGCAGGGAATGGCATGTCCTCGACCTCGTGGCTGCAGCGGGAGGGGCCGCCCCATCAGGGGCTCACGCCGGTGAGCTCCTCGACGATGAGGCCCGCGTCTCCTATCAAGATCGCATGGCTGTTCTGCGAGCGGATCTCGACGAGGCCGAGGACCGGTCCGACCTGGAACACAGCTCGCGCATCCTGATCGAGATCGACGCCATCGAGTCCGAGTTGCTTGCCGCCTTCGGGCTCGGCGGTCGCAATCGACGAATGGGTGATGAAGCCGAACGGGCCCGCGTCAACGTTCGCCGCAACTTGAACCGAGCGATCCTGGCAATCGAGGAAGTCGACCCCGTGTTGGGCGACCATCTCCGCCATCGAGTGATCACGGGCCGCTTCTGCAGCTACCGCCCACTGGTTGCTGACCCCATCAGATGGGCGGTGTGACTAGCCGGGCGACAACTCCGCCTGCGCTGACATGGCAAGGGTCTGGCCCTCGGCATCCCGAGCGGTGACGATCCACGTCAGTGGCTCGAACACCCACGCACCCACGGCATCGGGGTTCTCGACTCCGCCCAGGAAGACACTGTTCGTGTCGCCTGTCCATGCCCAGTAGGGCGTTCCCGCAGCATCCAACACGATGAGGTCATACGCAGCAGCCCCGTCAACGTTGTCCCAAGCCAACAGGGGGCGAGGCCCCGCCTCGGTCGGCTCCGTCGCCATCAACTCGAACACCTGAGGTTGCCCGGGAGCATCCTCTGCGTCGGGCGCTGGCTCGGTATCGGTGGTTGCAGCGCTCTCGTCTGGAGCAGCCTCCTCGGCCGTCGTTGGAGCGGCATCGACTGGCGCGTCGCTCCCGCTCGAGCAAGCGCCGAGTGTCAGAGCCGCAGCCAGACCAGCAATGAGGGCACGCGTGGTGATGTTGCCTCGGTTGCTCATTCGCCGATCTCCTCGCAGTAGTAGTCGCCTCGTTCTCGACAGATGTTTCGAGACAAGGTGTCTGCGGCTCCGTCCTCGCCCATCTGGCGAGCGATCGGCAGCCAGAACGTCCAGTCCGCCGGGTCCTCAGAGCCGACCGCAGCAGCCAATCGGTTGAGCAACCCGAACTCCCAGGTCAGGTAGCTGTCGGGGAACGTCTCGTTCAGACCGGAACGAAGAACGACCCGATAGAAGTCCATGAAGGCCGCGTCGTCGAGGTCGTCGGCTGCGTAACCGGTCTCGACCAGCACCGTGTTGAGCAACAGGGTTGCTGCGTTCCCGAAGATCCGCGCCGTCTCCAGGCCACAACTCTCATCGCGTTCTGTTGCCTCCGAGCCTGCTTCTGCCCGAGCAATGAACGCCCGGAGCGATGCAGCATCGATGGTCCCGTTGCGTGCGTCTTCGATCAGTTCCAGACCGGCATCGCGCAGGTCTGCATCGGTTTCGCCACCGCCGGCTCCAAGGCGCTGAGCGATGAAGGTGCCCCCGAGCGTCTGATCGTTGAACGGGATCAACCAGTCACCGGTGATCGCACTGCATCCGCGCCCGAGCGGGACGAACGTGCCCCCGCCGCTCACAGGAAGTTCATCGGCGGTGAAGGTGACCGTGAGGCCGATGGCCGCATCAGTGACCGTCATCGATGTGAAGTCGAGGACCTGCTCCAGGCCGCTGCCAGACACGGTGCCGATCGAGACACCATTCGAAGACCCCTCTGTCCCGACGATGACGCTGGACAGGGAGAGGTTCCACTCACCCGTCGCCGTCCCGCTCCCGATCTCCATCACTGCAGATCCGTGGCCCCGGTAGTCGACATCGACACCGCCGAGCTCCGCTCGCTGGTCGAGGAAGAACACCACGCGCCACAGCCCATCGCCCAGCACCGGCGTGCCGGCTTGGCCGCCCGCTGGCACTGCGATGGAGGCAATCAACACCGCAACGGTGATGAGTACGCCGAAGCCGGTCCGGCCCGTCGATCGTCTGGTGGTGCTGATCATGCGGTTCCTGTCAGTTGGCGGTTCTCCGGTGACTCGCTGAAGGCGACAACGACGTCGGCTCGGCTCATGCCACCCTCCATCTGTCCCTCCCAGAATCGCAGTCCTGCATCATCTGCGTTGCGTCTCAGCACGTTGCCGTAGAGCGCCTCGATGAAGAGACTGTCTTCCGGATTGTCGAGGTAGCCGCTGGCCTCGGGGCTGGCGATGAACTGTGTTGCCAGCACCGACAGCGAGTCTCCCGCGTTGCGCCGAGCAAGCCAGAAGTCGAAGCCGCCGCTGTCTGGCACTCGCCCGAAGGCCGCCCGATACAGCCGCAGCACTTCCATGCCGGTATCGGTCATTGGCGGAGCGGTCCCGGTGCGTTCGATGTTCTCCAGCGAGTCGGCGAACGCCACCAAGACCGAAGCTCGTGTCCGACCATCGTCGAGTTGGTCGAGCCAGAAGGCAAGGCCCTCCGCATCGGGTTCCCGGCGAAGCACGTTGCTGTAGACGATCGTGACGAACTCCTCATCGGTGGGGTTCTCCTCGAAGATCGCGATCGACTCACCCGATGCGATGAACTCAGCCGCCATCGACAACATCGTGTCGCCGCCGTAGTAGCGGTTGACCCAGAACTGTAAGCCACCTGCTTCTGGCACTCGACCGAAGGCAGCTCGGTACAACCGCCGGACCTGATCCTCGGCCGGCCTTCCATACGGGTTCAGCCGATCCAGCGGAGGCAAGACGGCGTCCGCACTGATGCGTACGACCGTGTTGCGGTCTCCGACGAGCAATCGGTCGAACCGGTCGATCGCGACGGCAGTGGGGTTCTGATAGATCTCTCGGATGGCGTCGCCGAACGAACCACCACTGCCGAGACCGCTGATGGTGGTCAAGGTGCCATCGATCTCGATGCGACGAATGGTGTCTGATACGTGGTCGCTGAAGTAGACGATGCCGAAACGGTCGACGGCAAGATCTCGAGCCGCCCCGATCCCGGTCTCCCAGGCAGTCGCCCCTTCAGTGAACGTCGACGTTCCATCGCCGGCAACCGTCACGATGATGTTGCTCTCGGTGACAGCACGGATCCGTTGATTTCCAAGGTCGGAGACGTAGAGAATGCCGAACAGCTGATCCAGGGCAACGGATTCGGGGAACGACAGTTGGGCATCCAACGGGCCTCCTGAGTCGCCGCTGAACCCCTGTGTGCTGCCCACCGTGGTCGTGATGATGCCGCCGACGTTCACGCGCCGAACTCGATGGTTTCCGCTGTCGGCAACGAAGAGGAATCGTCCGCTCTCGTCGACAGCGACGTCGCTCGGGTACGCCAGTTCGGCATCGACCGCAGGCCCGTTGTCACCAATGTCGTCGCCCTCGCCGATGGCGCCGGTGCCAGCAACGGTCGCGATGAACCCGAGCGTGTCGATCCGTCGAATCCGGTGATTGTTCGTGTCGGCGATGAACAAGTTTCCGTCGCCGTCGAATGCAAGGCCACGAGGTCGGTCGAAACGAGCCTCGAACGCATCACCGTCGTCGCCGGCAAAGCCAGCGGTTCCGTCGCCGGCAACGGTCCAGGTCCGGCCTTCTCGATCGACCTTGCGGATGCGATGGGTGTCAGAGTCCGCCCAATAGACCTCTCCCGTCCATGGGTGCACGGCAACGCTGTCGGCGTCGTAGACATAGGTGGCCTCTGCAGGTAGGCCTTCGCCATCGGGCGGTGCCGCAAGAGGAGGGTCGCCGACGATTGTTGTCGCAGCGTCGTCGCCATCGACGGCACCGACCCCAGGGGCGACCGCCAGGCTGGCGGCGACCATCGTCACCGCCAACAAACCAGTGGTGCTCGTCTTGATGTTCTTCCGTCGCTGCCGCACGAATCCCTCCAGATGTGCAATGCCGGAACGCGAAGTACCGGCGCTGTGAAGAGAAGGCGTTCCCTGCGAGGGAACAATGTTCCGTCAGGAGCAGATGTGGTTGGTGCTGCCGGTGCCATCGGCGCCGATCGCACGTCCGCGACCGTCGCCGGCGCCGGCGGCTGCTCCACCACCGTTTGCGGTGACCCCGAGCTGTCCGGGTGCCGTGATGCAGAGACGAGGTCGCTCGCCGCCCTCACCACACGGTGTCGAGGTCGCAGCAATCGCCCCGAACCGAGACTCGACGCTGTAGACGAGGTCGCCCTCACGATCGCTGTCGCTGAATGACGTCGCCGGAGCGTCGACGGCTCCTCGCCATGATGGCGTTCCGTTGTTGAACGAGCGGCGAACGATGTACCGATCGGCTCCGTCCACTGCTGTCCACTGCACGGTCACCGTCTCGCCGGTGCGGACGATCGAGCACTCAGCGACCGGGGTCGGGACAACGACCACTCGGCTGCGATTGCCGTCAGCGTCCACGGCCACGATCTGGAAATTGCCGGCAACGGCACCGAGAGCGCCAACCGACAACCGCTGGCTCGCGGTCCGCACCATGGTGCCGTCCGGACCGTTCACCTCGTAGAAGGCCACTGCCGTGTCATCGGTGGCGCCACCCCACTCCAGAACAGATTGCTGCCCTCGGGTCACCACTCGAGCCCACGCAGGATCCGATGGGTTCGTCGTGTCGGCGGCTCGCTCCGCCGGTGTAGGTTCCCGCTGTGCTGTGAAGATCTTGATTTCATCGAAGGAGATCCGCTTCAGCGAGCCGAAGATCCGGATGTGCTGGACCGGAGCGACAACCGGCAGCCAATCGATGCGAGGCGTTGCGTCAGTCCGGGCGACATCGCCGATCCAGACTCTGTGGCCGCCAACAGCCGCATCAGCACGCGAGACCGCAGTGATCGGCGTGTCATCGAAGAACACTCGCGGTCGGTTGCTCGACTCGCGGAAGTCCTCGTCTCGCCTCGGGTGGAGCTCGATCGAATCGATGTTGGTCAGTTGACCGAGGTCGAGATCGATCCATGGGTTGGTGTTGACCGTGAGATCACCGGTTCGGCTCGGCATCTGGGCGGCCACGTTGGTGGACAACGCTCCGTCGATTGCACGACCAGCAACCGTGGTGCCATCGAAGTCGCTCGACTGTGTCGCCACGGCCTGGCCAGCGATGTTGATGCGGGCACCGATGCGCACGGGCTGGGACCGGTCAGACAGGTCGGTCTGGTTTCCAGCCATGTCGATGGCAGCGACCTGCCAGTCGTAGTTCGAGGAGTAACTCAGGAGCTTGTCCGAGTAGCTCGCAGCCGAGCTGCGACCGACGAGCGCTCCGTTGCGGAAGATCAAGTAGGAGACCTGGCCGGAGTCGTCAGAAACCGCCGGCCACCGCAGGTCGACACTGGACCCGCGGACAGCGGAGATCGTCGGAGCGACAGGTGTTGCGGGTGGCGTCTGGTCAGAGCCAGCAGGTTGGGGGAGTGCGGGATTGGACCCGGTGCTCGCCGGACAGAAGCGCAACAGGCTCCATGCCGGGTTGCTGACGCCGTTGACGAACGTCGAGGAGAAATTGCCTCCAGCCCAGAGGCATCCGTCAACCGCACCGGCAGCAGCCCAGCCACCAGCGGCACCCCGAGAGTTGACCGTGGGGGAATCGATCTCGCTCATCGTGACCGGATCGATGACTCTGATGTACCGATGAGCGATGTCGTTGAACTCGTTCGAGAAGGTGGAGGTCTCGCAATGGCAGCCAATGATCACCTTGTCGCCCACCACGTCGACCGACTGTCCATCATTGGTCAGCTCGTTGACGACCAACCGGGCACCGTCGGCAGTGTCGATGGCAGCCCAGAAATGCTTGGCCCCAGCGACGAACAAGCGGTCGCCGTAGACCGCCAAGCCGTTGATCGCTCCGCACGTGCTGCGCCACTGAAGTGCGCATTTGAAGTGCGGATAGCCGTGCTCCCAACCGGTGACGAGGGCGCCTGTGCCGGGTTCCAGGGCAGCCAACGTCTCGGTGTCTGGTTGGCCGTTGACCGACGAGAAGTAGCCGCCGACGAAGATCCGTCCAGTGTCGGCCACGGCGATGCCGAAGCCGCCACCACCCTCGAGTTCGGGTGTCCAGTTCGGGTCGAGTCGGCCAGTGTCCAGCGAGAAGCGGGCGAGGCCTCTGGTGTCTGCAGCCACGCCATTGCCGTTGGCTCGGGTGAACGCTCCCGTGACGTACAGCCAGTCGTTGTGCACCGCGACGGCCTGCACCACGGCATCGTCAGAATCGTTGAAGTCGAACTGGTAACTCGTGTCGACCTGGCCCGTCGTCGTGTTGATCACTGCCAACTTGTCGGTTCCCGGCACGCCGTTCACATTGGTGAACTCGCCAGCAATCAGTGCCTGACCGCTGCCCAGGTCAACAATGTCGTACACCGGCCCATCGGGTCGGGTGTGGAACCACGTGATGTGCTCGCCCGTGCTCGGGTCGAACGCAGCGAGGTAGGGCCAAGAGGTGGAGGCAAAGGTCGAGCGATCTCGAACCTCCAGGAAGGCACCGCCGACCAGCATCACGGAGCCGACGGACTCGATGGCCCAGACCTCGGCTTCGATCGCCGTGGTTCGGTCGACCTCGAGACCCGCCACTCCATCGCCGAGCGTTGCCTGGTCAGAAACGCTGCCGAGTGGCCCGATGTCCACGGCGCTCACGGGCGTGGGAACGACAACGGCGGCAAGCGTTGCGAGGGCGAGCGCAAGACAGCGGGCAACCATCGAAGAGCCGCTGCGCCGAGACGCAGCTGGGGTGTGTTCGTCGCTCAACTGTGCATCCTCGTCCGCGGTACTCCGACGCTTTGTCGCCCACCTCCGGTGTAGGCGAACAGACAGAGCGTCAGAGTGAGCGAAGCTCCCCGAGTGGGGGAGCCGAGCGGCTCATTCGCGGCGAGAAGCGAGCTCAGGTATAGAGATCGAAGACTTCCTGGAAGGCCTTTGCCTGGCCGCCGCTGGTGGACGAAGGAACGAGGATCGGCGTTGTCACGCCAGCCTCGAACCACTCCTCGACGCCATCACGAACTCGGGAGGCCGAGCCAGACAACGTGCAGTTGTCGAGCCAGTTGTCGCTCATCGCCGCCATGATCGCGTCCTTGTCGCGTCCGGCTGCCTCCACGGCACTCATTTCCTCCTCGAAGCCTGCGTCCTTCCAGTAGTTCCGATAGTTCGGAAGGGTGACGTAGCCGATGAGGGTCTTGCGGTTGCGAGCACGTGCGGCGTCGAGATCATCATCGATGACCGTCGGAATCATGTTGCCGATGAAGAAGCCATCGTTCTTGCGATCCTCAGGAATCAGCGACAGTGAGTGCGCCATGCGAGAGCGAGCGGCGTTGGCCCAGACGGCGCCATCGGCAATGTCGACCGACAGCCCGACCATCTTGTCCCGCAACGTGGCAAGCGTGATGGGAGGCAGCCCGCCCTGCTGTTCAGCAGCGGCCTTCATCTCCTCGACGTACGCACGCATGTCCGACAGCGGCTTGCCCGTGCTCGCTCCGAGCCGTTCGATGACGGGGCCGTGCGTGACACCGAGGCCGAGGTGGAAGCGGCCTCCGGAGATCTCGTGGAGGTACGCCGCCGTGGTTGCCATGGCCACCGGGTGCTGGAGGTAGATCGGTTGGATCGATGTGCCGAACTCGATCGTGGTGGTGGCGTGCGCGATCGACAACGACAAACCAAGGGCATCCCCGAAGCTCGGCATGTGAATCCCAGAGAATCCCCTGGTCTCCATCTCGACCGCGAGGTCGATCATCTTCTGGCGTCGACCAGCAGTGGCAATGAGGGACAGGGCAGGCATTCGAACGGTCATGGCGCCTAGTCTCACCTCCATGGGAGACATGGTCGAATTCGCAAGCAATGGCGGCACCGCACCGGGGTACTTGGCCCGGCCTGCATCGGGCACGGGGCCTGGCCTCGTGGTGATCCAAGAATGGTGGGGTCTGAACGATCACATCAAGGATGTCGCCGACCGTTTCGCCGCCGAGGGGTTCGTGGCGCTCGCTCCCGATCTCTATCACGGCAAGGTCATCGAAGAGCCTGATGAAGCCGGCAAAGAGATGATGGCGCTCGACCTCGCTCGCGCCGCCAACGACCTCAGCGGTGCCGTCGACCTCCTGCGATCCGAGTCTGGTCAGGACAAGATCGGGGTCACCGGTTTCTGCATGGGTGGCGGGCTCACGCTCACCCTCGCCTGCCAGCGTCCCGACGCTGTTGCTGTTGCTGTTCCCTGGTACGGCGTCATCCCATGGGAGAACGCTCAGCCCGAGTGGACTGCCCTCGAAGGCACGATCGTTGCTCACATCGCCGGGAACGACGGAATGTTCGGTCCCGAAGCTGCCGCCGAGCTCGACACCACGCTCCAGGGGCTCGGCAAGGATGCCACCTTCCACGTGTACGAAAACGGCGAGCACGCGTTCTTCAACGAGACCCGCCCCGAGGTCTACAGCGCTGAGCACTCCGCCGTTGCGTGGGCTCGAACCCTCGAAGCCCTCGCTGTGCTCGAGAGCTAGGTCGAGAGCGGGAAAGAAATCTGGCTGAGGTGAAACCAGCGGGGCTGTTCGCTGCATCTCACCAGCATGAACCACTTCACCACCGGCGGAGCGAACCGTCTGTTTGCTCTCCTCATGCTCGTCGTGCTGCTCGCCGCCAGTTGCTCTGCTCAGGAGCAGCCTGACGGTTCTGCCAGCGCTGCTACCAATCGCAAGGCAGCACTCGAGGATCGATCTGGTGAAGTGGCTGCCGCCGCGGCGGACAGCGAAGCTGCCACGCCTGCGGTCGAGGTTCCCGTCGAGACCGACTCGTCCCACGCTGGAGCAGCGGCAATCTTCGGGGGCGGCGTGGTGCTCGAAGCAATCGACATGGTCGTGGGACCCACAGGGGTTCAGATGCGGGTCGAGGCGATCGATCAACGAGCCGACGCCACCTTTGTGCGGCTGGCCATCGTGAACGGTTCCTCGGATGAGAAGCAGGTCCCGCACCAAGAGGTCGCGAGGCTGACCCTTGCCGACGGCACGACGCTCGAGCCCGTCGCGGCCTTCCCCAATCGCGGTGTTCCGCTGGAAGCAGGAGACAGCAGCGTGGTCGTTCTGGTCTTCCCGCCGACGTCGGGCGCATTCGACCTCATCGTCGGGGTCGATGGACTCCTGACGAGCCCCTTCTCCCGCCACGTCGCCTTCGCCTTCGATGACCTCGACCCGGCGAACGTCGTCGTCGGGCTGCAGCCCGACGCACCGCTGGTCGCGGTCGGAACCCACCCGAACGGCACACAGATCGAACTCGACGGCATCCGCTTCCGATCCGATCGCATGGGTGTCGGCATCGAGGTCCGCAACGGCTCGACCACCAACCTCTGGCTCTTCGGGTCGGCGGAGACGTTCGTGGAAGACAACCTGGGCAATCGCTACCGCTCGCTCGTCGAGCCAAACGGAGACACGTTCTTCGAACTCGCTCCCGAATCGTCGCTCACCGGCGTGCTCACGTTTGCCGGCCGTATGGACCCTCGGGCCACCAGCTACTCGATCTTCGTGAACGACGGCGGCCTCCTCACCAACGCCGAAGCGAAAGACCCGGCCTTCGTCCTCGGCCCGTTCACCGTCGGTGCCGAGCAAGCCATCAACGTTCCCATCGATGCAGACACCGACATCACGATCGACCAGATCAAGGG
>JAULCF011010112.1:0-16583 GCA_032361265.1 Devaleraea mollis
ATCTCACAGACTCTTTAGATTTGGCGTAGACAAGCATCGTGCTTTAGGGAGTTGTGTGATTCATATCCCTACGCCAATCGGCTCAATGCCAATTCATGCTGATGTAGTTTCTGCTTATGTTCCGTTCTTGCTTGGTCTAGATGCCCTTGACAAACATAGACTGAATCTTTTAACATGTGAAAACAAGTTGGTGCACATTCCAGTTATTGTAACCGACGATGTAACTATTGATTCCCGACTATCTTGGAAAATGGATACAATTCGACGCGATGGTCATGTGTTACTCCCTTTCGTGCCATTCGGTAGAGCACATTCTCTGTATTACACTCGTCATCAGTTGCAAAGTTTACATCGGTCAACGAATCACCAGAGTTCCGATAAGATTTACGACTTCCTGAAAAGAGCTGATCCATCATAACTTGACAGCGATACTAGAAAGGTGTTACATGAAATACAACGCGCATGTGAGGCATGCCAAAGATATTCGCCTGCTCCTTTGAATTTAAAGATACCTCTTTCTGGCTCTGCTGCTTTCAACCGGCAACTGCGACTTGATCTGTGTTTTTCAAAGACAATGGAAAAAGCTATCCTTTTCTTCACATAGTCGATACAGCAAAGCATTTGCAAGCCGCTACTTTTCTTTCCGGTGAAGATTCGGTTTCTGTCTGGGTGGCTTTTGGAATGTACTGGTCTCGTTTATTTGTAGGAGACCCCGAGGAAATCTTGACTGATGCGAGAAGCTGTTTTACAAGCTCTTTCTTTGAGAAATCTTACAAGGCGCATAGTAATACACTAAGGCGCACAAATGTTGAATCGCATAATTCCCTGGGAGATGGTAAAACTTTTCATTACGGTCTACGAAAAGTGTTTTTCAAATTGAGACATGACCACCCATTAGCCCCTAAAGAATCTCTGCTGACACTATCAGTGTTCGCTATGAACACTATTGTGAATGAACATGGATTAATGCCCATTTTATTAGTCTATGGGATGCTTCAGCGGATTCCTGACGTCGATAATACTGGTCCTTTGCCTCAAGACGAAAGGATGAAAATGCTGAAGCTCGCAAGAGATGAATACGCGCAACTGATTTCTCAAAGGCGTATTTATATGGGTTTAAAATCAAGAGTCTTCTATTGACGAATTATTCAATAAGGGTGACCAGGTCTTCATTTGGAGAGAAGGACCTAGAATGTGGACTGGGCCATTTTCTGTTCTCAAAGTTGAAGGAAAGAATATTTGGGCAAAAGCTGATTCAAAACCTCCTAAGTCTATTTCTGTGACTCGTGCTAAAAAGGCCATTGAAGAATCTATAATACTGTGGACGGAAGTTTTAAAGAGAGGAGACGCCAGAATTGAGTCATCAGAGATGAATGCTGCTAAGAGAGAAGAAATAGTCGATTTGATACAGAAAAGGACATTCAAAATAGTGATCCTTCCCGATGATCACTCAGAAAAAGTGATCCCAACGCGATTTGTATTTGCCATTAAGCATGCTCAAAATGGTGACATAAAATTCAGAGCACGATTCGTCTTGGGGGGTTACCGAGACAAGGAGAAGAACAAGATGGTTCATACTGCGTCCACTTT
The DNA here is from genome assembly GCA_032361265.1 of Devaleraea mollis. Taxonomy (NCBI): domain Eukaryota; phylum Rhodophyta; class Florideophyceae; order Palmariales; family Palmariaceae; genus Devaleraea; species Devaleraea mollis. The sequence goes on from JAULCF011010112.1 coordinate 1,591, forward strand.
GACTCACACATCAGTTCGTCTAGTTCTTGCGTTGGCGGCTATTTTCGGCTTTTGGAAGTTTGGACAGAAGATATCAAACAAGTTTTTCTTCAATTAGCTTCAAATCTACACAGAGACATTTTTGTGAAGCCTGATATTCTTGAGCTTTGACATGGTGAATTTTTGCAACTCATTTTATCACTATGGACTTTGTGAACCAGGAGACTAATTTCATGAGGCTTTAAAAGATCATTGTATTATGAAAGCAAATCTGACACAAACTCCAGGTGACATGTCACTTTTTTATAGAAGAATAGGGAGAGATCTTGTTTCTTTAAGCGGAAATTACGTCGATGACCTGCTCAGAGATGCTCCAAAAAACTTCAGAACCTTCTTGGAATCGTCTCTTCGGAAACAATTTGATTGCAAGGACCCAAATGACCTACCAGCAGATTTTATTGGCTATCAAATTGCTAAAACATCTGATGGCTTTCAGGCTGGAATGAAAGCATAAATTGAAAGATTGAATACATTTTCTTTAACTTGCTCGTTTAAGGAATATAGCGCTATACGAGCTTCTCTGCTTTGGGCATCTCAAGCACGGCCTGATGTCTCCGCTTCCTTTAGCATTATAGCTTCTGTGACAGAAAAAGAATTCGCTGTTTCTGATGCCAAAGATTTGAACAAAAAGTTAGAATACCTCAAGTCTTCAATTAATTTAGTGCTCAAATTTCCAAAGCTTGACATCGAAACTCTCCGTATTGTCGCATATAGTGATGCAAGTTTCGCTAATAGACGGGACAAATCTTCTCAAATTGGATTTGCAATTTATTTAACAGGCGCATCTGGGAAAATGTCTTTACTTGCTTCAAAGAGCTCTAAGTGCTACAGGGCTTTTAAAAGCGCGATGGCTGCAGAAAATCCTGCGTTTTCAGCCTGTTTTGACGCTTCGTATTTGCAGAACCGACAACTGGAAACAATTACTGCACAAACCATCCCGCTATTCATGATGACCGACTAAAAGTGCATCTTCGACATTCTTACGGGGAACAGAAACACTACCGAAAGGTGTTTAATGTTGGATATTTTCGCAGCTCGAAAAGCATACGATGCTCAAGACAACACCAACATCGGATTGATTCGGTCTGAGTATAATGTTTCTGATGAGTTAACTAGGCTACATGGCAATGGTTCTTTTTTTGAGATCTATGGATAGTGGCATATTGGATCATCCTGTGGAAGATTTTATATTGCGGCATCCTAAGATGATACCGCAAGTCAAGGTGACTGAGGGTGAGTGTTCTAAATAGTAGTCATCTTGTCATTGTGACATATAGTGAATTACCGGATACTGAAATGTATCATAACGGGATGCTGGAACGTTCTCTGAACTTCCTCTTCCTCAGGGTATAGAAGACAGCACTGACCTTTGGCTGTCTTCCAATAAAGAACCTTAACCACTACAGTACATTTTACTTACTCAATTAGGCCCAAGCTAAGCTGTTACTTCACAATCGGTCTCGCTTGGACTGATAGCAACTCGTGCTCGGTCTCGTCTGGACCTAGCTCAAACTCGAAGGATCTCGTTTGGATCTTTCACTCGGTTGAGACAAGCGTCATTCATAGCAAAGACTCGTGGTAAAACAGAAAGCCAACACTTTGTTGCAATTCATTTTGAGATGATACAGAAACTCGAAGCACCTCACGTCAGACTCATCACGCAATGATAAGTTTACGGAGGGTTGACGTTAACAGAGCATTGACGCCTAAGGATAATGACTGATAGAAGGGCTGCCCAAACCGGCGCATTCAACAAACCGGCGCATTCAACAAAAACGGCGCATTAAACAAACCAGCACATTAAAAAACAGTATTCTTTCGGCGAATCTCGCCACTGCAGCGACAGATTCATTATAATCTAAATTAAATTTGATTTGGAGATGACAACTGCAGAAGAGAATGGGTGGGCGATTAGCATCGTCGGGAAGCTCGGACAGCAGCGGCTTGTTTTTAGACATGCCGAAACAAGTGGCTGAGGCCTATGCCCCAGCGATATTAACGTAATAAAAAATACCCACGCTGAGTGACATGCTTTTTTCCGCCCTTCTATGAGGACTGAGAAACTTTCGAATTAACTGATCGTTTCGCGCTCATACCGATGGCTTTCTTCAACACCAAATGCGGAACAAAGCGCGAATTTCCTAACAAGAACTGCATATGCCGCAACCCAGAAAGGAGAGGATTCTAGCTTGGATAGGCGTTCCTATGAACTCGAACGCCTTCAAGTTTGATATATTGATATCTGAATAACTAGCTGAGATATGCTTTTCTCTGAATTTTAAGTTTAAGCGCCAGAACTCGGCTTTCAAAACGGTTAAGTATGCATATTCCATAGAGAAATTAATTGCTGCTGAGAGGGAAATATTGCAACATCTCCCAGTCACATCCCATATATTTTAAATAATACTTCATAGTGGGATAGGAATACACTTCCCACGAGTCAATAGTATGGTAACGTGAAAATTCTAGACGGCGGATTATTCTGTGAGAGCGATATTTTGTGCAAACGTCTACTACCCACTCTATAGCGTACGATAGTAGCGCTCACTATTAGTTGGTATTGTATCGAGAAAAATAGGACGGCGTATTAGTCTCTAATGAAGTAATAAGCCGCCCTCGCTTTGAGACAGCCCGCAGTCCGAAATTTCCTTGATATCATCCCAATGACTCGTGGTAAGCACCAGCCTGCTTCACTCCATGTACTGGATGGGATTGGGGTCTGCTGAAGAACCTCGATTGAGCCATCCCAAATGTTAAGTCTCAAACCCAAACTGTGTTCCCCCACCAACTACGTAGTACGTAATTACTCTTCATTAGTCTCCGAAAACCCATTCTTTTCGACTCGGAGTCTACCCATTCTTTTCGACTCAGAGACAGCCCATTCTTTTCGACTCTGATTCGAAAAGAATGGGTTGGAATATAAGAGTCTCTTCGTCAGGCCGAGCACTTCATCGGTTCGTTTAAAACCGTTATGTGTATGCGCAAACGAGATTGTTCAACCCCAGTATGATAATCTCCCCTACAATGGTTGTCAGGGCGGTTTCTTGACCGTTGAAGGTGCATGTTTAGCGCCCTGCGCTTAAAAGTATTAGTTTGATTTCGAACCGGCTCAAAGAAGGACTCCCTGGGAGCCCATATTAGGAGTCCGAATTTGCACGAAGGTCAGAACCGACCAAATGGACGCGAAATAAACTCAATGTCGCAATGACGAGACGAGCTTGCTCGTCTCGTCTTGATTTTTTCTGCAGACAAGGCGGGCGCGCCGCAGTGCTACGTGGAGGGTTTAAATCTCAGATAAACTCTAGATTTTCGCACTCGACTGTTGCGTGACAGCTTTTTGTTGACCCTGGACGCTCTGCGCTTCTTTCCGCATAGAACGTTTCTCCCTCTTAGCGTAACTAAAGCCGCGACACAAATTCAATGCGCGCTTACTGGCGTGGTGCCAGGTACGCACGGCGGCTAAGTTAACTGCCAAGTCAATCAGTTAAGCACAAAGCATCTGCTCCAGGTCTAACTAAACCCTGGGAATGCTTTTCTGTAGTGCCCTATGGCATTTAATGGGCTCTTTGTTAAAGCTCGAGCTATGCAGTTTGTTTTTCGAAGAGCGCGGTAATGCGCTAATAACTCGGTAGCCGCTGCTTATGGAATGAGAATTTTTGAGCTGTGCGAATATTCGCGCAATTCAAATATCCATCCACTATAGCTATTTCTAACAGCTGTTATATACCTATTGCCTACGTACTTGGTATCATGCTAGATCTAGCATTATTTCGAAAGGGCGTGCGCTACCTTGAGGTATAAAGCGAAAATATGTACTTCTCTTTTTATTGGGCAGAGGGAGCATGACATGAGTAGAATGACAGTACATTGTACTCTTTGTGCAATTTGGGCGTCCTCCCAAAGCAAAAGAATTCCAAGTTGGCAGTGATGCGATTCAGGTCATTGAATACGTTCGCTTCGGAGGATTGACCGGCTCTCGGCGCGTGCCCTCTGGCCCGTTTAGAGCATTTTGCATTTGTTTTGACAGCGTCCGCGCTGCACGCTGAGCGCACAGGAACACTGCGTCGGAATCTATCCCGATCCCAATGGGTTCGGAGTTCATATTGCACAGATTGTCTGCGACGCGGACAAACTGCACCACCAAGGTCCGCCGGAGGAATAGTACGCGGTGTTACTTGCATAAAACGTGGCGCTACTAGCAGATTTTGCTAGTAGGGCCTCGTGTACTGCCTCTTGTCCGCTTTTACAAATCGGCCTCCACACGATATCCTCTCTTTCTCGATGGAAACGATAACAGCAGCAATTGTTGCGAACAACGCTCTTGGGATCACGGCGCTGGAAGATTTGATGCTTGAGAGGCTGTCTAGGCAGAGGGATAGAGGAGCGCATGGTACATGGGAAATATGGTTAAGTGCACAAAAGCAGAGTGCCGCGCTCGCGACGCGACGAAGAACCTGTTTGAAAAGCAAATGGCTTTTTAAATCATTGAAAAGATAAAAATATGTCGACGGAGTTGGAACGTTCTAAACATTTCACTCAGTTGGCCTTACAACGACGCCAATCAGCGCGACCTTGCGAGAGCGTTTCAAAAATGTTCCACGATACGAAAATGGAGCAAAATTGACACTTTAACAGTATCAAACAACCTCGTCAACCGCGGCCAAAATTCAAAACTGTTCCTTATCACTGTACAGAGCAGACAGTGACCTACTTTCGGTTCTTTTTCACTCAGAGCTGCGTTCTATGGCTCATTCGAAAGCTCTGGGTCCAGATAAAGCCCTACAACGGTTTTGGCACTTTGATAGGTGCCTCAAAAACCAGCATTTCGAAAATTCCCAACCACATATTATTGCAATCTGGACAACTTCTTTTTGTCGATTCTTGGTAATTAAATACGGAACTTTCATCAAATAACTTGTCATATCCATTTAGGTGTTAAATTTTGATTCGTTCAAGTCTTTGCAGCTCGAACGATCATCGTTATTTAATACCAAATCTGTTACATTCAGCTTATAGTAGACTAATTACCGTTCATAACAACCGAACACTAATTACATTAGACTCGTTTAGGTTTAATTCAAGAAAGTAATTCTGGCCTTTATAAGGACCTAAGATTTACCACTCAATATGAATAAACCATCGATCATCTACCTTATAGGTTATGAGCCGCAGAGCGCAATTTCAGCTCTCTTTGTACACAAGATCGGCAAGGCCGAATCAAACGCCAGTAGCACATAGTACTAATGCGAAACGGAACAGAAACGTTCTTCGCAAGCTCAGCTATGGATCTGTCATCGCCAGCAACAGAAAATGGCCCGACTATTATGGAAAAGGCCAAGGCTAACGAGAGTATAAAACTAGCCAATGAAACTTGGTTCAACAAATTCTCTGACGGGCCGACATTGAATGCAGTCATGATAAACTTCTACGCTTGTAGTGTATACCTACTGGAGGTCACTACAGAGAAAGGATGCGCATACATGCTCACGGAGGACCCTAAGACGATCCCATAAGAATAAATAAGGCCAAAAATATTCAAATGTTCTTTAATAAGACAAAATGTTAGAGTCTTAAGAATGTGGTACTAGAAGACTGGGCTGGGGATACTTACGAAACACTGTTTTGGTGAAACCTGATAGAAATGTCAAAAGGTTGGCAGTCCTAAATAATGTCCAAGATAGTGACTCATCTGATACTGAGTCATATGTCATTGCTATGCAAAACATTCAGAAGGAGCTGAAAGACATAGATTTGAATGCGGAGCACTATGAAAGTAGACCGCCTGCGCATATGAATCGGCTTCTTGAGAATGTAAGCGAAGAGAAGACAAAAGAAATCCACTTCTATCGCATGGAGAAATGGTAAGATCCAAGTGAAGCGACAAAAATTGATATATTTAAGATGGACCTCATCCTAATCAAGAAATTCGAGGACTCTTAGCCAACAGACACTGCCAACGTCATTGAAAACAAGTATGGCAGCTCCAAGAATGGTAGCAAGTCCTCATTTGGAACCTGAAAAGAAGGTCATCCTGCTTGGGTTCCAGCACATAGCTATGGGTTATTGCGACAAGAACCCTACCACAAGGTATCCTAGGGAAGGGACGAGCGCATCGCCAAGCGCAAGGCGAGACAAGAGAAAAGAGCAGGTAGGCACAACTCTAGGAGTAGTGAACTCGTTAAACTCAAAGCCACATTTGCAGCACAGAAAAAACTGTTAGCGATAAACGTGGCCAAGACCAGGGCAATAGAGATAGAAGCAGCATCGAAAATCATTTTTGATGACGGCGAAGAACTAAATGTACAAAAAGCCGCACTCCAAAGTTTCCTGCTTTCCCTAAAGGCGAGCTATGTAAATGCAAGTGCCATGGGTACTGATGAGGTTGACTGCTATACAAGTGCAAATGGTATCATAGATTCAGGAGCCAGTGCTATTTTCGTCACATCTACTGACAAAATTCGCAATACCTCCGTGCACAAAAGTCAACTACGCTCTGCTACAATTCTTAATTTGGAAAAACTGCACTGCCAATAGGCAGTAAATATTTGCACTTTCCTGCGTTAGTTGCTCCAACATTTGGTGAAGATTTGATCTCCGTTTCCCAGCTAACAAATAAGGGCAACAAAGTACTATTCACAAAAGAGCGGAGTTTATTACTTGGTCCCTCAGAAAGAATTTAGCAAGGAAGCATTATCTGCACTAAGGGTAACGACAAGCTATACATACCGAAAGCTAAACTAACTACGCTTAAGGGACATCAAGTTCGGAATGCGAAAGTTGACTTACAAAAAACGAAACCAGAGCAACCCTGGAAGATAGTGCAAAAGAAAAACGGCCCAAGGGTAGCTCCAGAGATAAGTAACAAGCAGGGCCATGACTTGCTCAACCATTCCCATGGCAAAATAGTAGCATGGTTTCGAGCAGAATATCCTGATGCGATGCATCGCATGGAGAAGCTTAGAAAAGCAAACGAACACAAAAGCTGCCATCATTGCACTCAAGGCAAGGAAACACGAGCGCCTTTCAAAAAAAATCACCGAACAGATACGAATTATTGGATGCAGTGTCCTCAGACACAACGGGCCCGATAAAACGAGCAGACAAAGACGACAAAAACATTGTCCAGATCTTGGTGAACGCATGCTCGGGTTGGACGGACGTGCAAATAATGGCGAAAAAGAGCGACGCTTCTAATGCCATCATGAGGTCTCTCGCAAAGATTCAAAGAATATGTCAGATGAAAGCAAAGAGACTACACACCGATGGAGAAAATGAACAAGATTCGAAAAAGCTTTAAGAATTCTTGGATGGAAATGGAACGAGCACCAGCCACACAGCACCAAACTTCTCACAATCGAACGCCTTTTCTGAACGTCGCTTTCGTCAATTGATGGCCTCAGCGAGAACGGAAATGGCTGCAGCGCCACACATGCCCAAATCATTCTGGTCCCATTCTGTATTGGAAGCAGCTGAAAAAGGCAAATACCTCGCTACAGCAAAGCAAGGTAAACTAAATCCAAGTCCTCATGCACACATTAAGAAACTCTGCCCTGCATACAATATGCTAAGTCAAGCAGCATTTTTACCTTGAAAAATAGGAAGTGCAGTCAGTTCTGACAAATTCAAAAAGAAGATAGAGAATAGAGCACAAAAAGCATGTTACTTACGAAAGGTTGTTGCTGACTAGTACCAGATCTGGCTTCCAGAGTCAAAAAAAACTACTTTGCGAAAATTTGAATCATCTTGCAGCACCGCAAAGATAATTAGCCTGTAGGATGATGCAACGACGACGATCAGCACAAGACTCTGCAAAGTGGTTAAGAACAAGAAGATACAGCTGACAAAAAGGTCGACAACAATACAGATAGACAGCGCAAAGTAACCTTTGGTCCAGACGCAGTCATTCAAGATGGTGTAGACATCTCGGCAAACAAATATGGTCAGGAAAAAGCAGCTCAGGACAAATAAGCACCAGTCAAATGCTTTAAAATTGCAGGCAAGAGGAGACGCCAACACAATCCAGTGATGGCAAGAGCGGTAGCACGAAAGAGAAAGGAACTGCTCACTGAAGTGAATGGCAAAAACATATTCGCACTTGTGGCACGCGAGATGAAACTTGAGCGCTATGACGATAAAAGTTTTCCGTGCTCAGACGGCGTGGACATAGCATTGGATTTTGAAAAACAAAGAAAGCCACTCATCAAATGAACACTAAAAGCAAAGATAGAATTCCTGCTAAACGAAATAAAAACTGCGAATGAAAAGAGAACAATGAGAACGAACGAAAAAGCACCAAGGTCCATGAGTGAAGCAATGTCGAGACCATATGTCAAATAGTGGGCAAAGGCACACGATGCTGCGTTTCACAGACACGACACCGAACTACGAACCTGAGTGTACAAGGAAGCGCTTCCGTCAGATAAGCCCATTCCTTTCACTATGACCTACAAGGAAAGGACAAATCAGTTCGGTGGAATCGAAAAACGCAAGTCTAGGTGTGCCATAATAGGAGACTTGATGAAGCCCGGTCAACAATTTGATCAAACTCGCACAGCATCACATATGCCTTCGCAGGATGCCAGACGACTTTTTCTGGCAGCAGCCGTGTCAGAATGACACGCAATAGAAAAAGTTAGGATAATCCTGGGGCCTATATGAGAGCCCTTAATGATCCAAACATTCGTGTCAATATGACACAAACAGTAAGAGCAGATGGCTTTTTCAAAGAACCTGGAAAACTATGTGTTATGAGAAGAGCTATGCAAAGGGATCCAACAGCCAATCAGCAGTGGGACACATGGCGCGATTTTGGGCTAAAATCATGGGGCTGGAACAAGTTCATGGCTTAAACCTCGATGTATAGGATCGACACTGACAGTGAAATTGCACGAATGGAGGCCAGCAATGACGAATTTCTCCTAACCGCCAAAAACCTGAAAAAATTGGAAAAATTGGCAAAACCGATGAAAGATGCGTCGCAAATCACAGTAACTACTCTGTCTCACAATGAGGTAATCGAAAAATTCAATCATAAAACAGAAAGTGGACCGCCGCACAGCTTTCAACATGTTGGTTTGAAGATCACGAAGTTGGCAAGCAACGGCTTACACTTGTCGAATCCAATGATTATTACAAATTTACTGAAAGAAAACGGTTTGGACTGTTCAAATTCAACTAGCGTGCCATACGTAAAATTGGCTGATCTATCAAAAAGAAGAGACATTGGAAGTACAGTGGACGTAAAGAAGTATCAAAGTACAGTTGGTACTCTAAGATTTATCGCAGATACTAAACATCCGGGTTTAGCTTAAATTTTTGGGATTCTCGGAAGACACTTGCATGATCCATGCGAGAGACACGTGGAATCTATCAATCCAATACTGAGGTATTTATCCAGCCGGAAAAATGATGGACTAACGTATGATCACAAGGGTACACTCGAAATGGAATTCTATACTGATTCTGATTATGCAGCAGACCCAGATACAAAAAGATCAGTATCTGAGATCTTGGTAAAAGCGTCCGGAGTGGTACTCGTTTAGTCAGGCTCAAGACAAGCTGCTGTAACTCTACATAGCAGCATATACCGGTGCAAGAATCTTGGCATGGTTAGCAACGCTGGCAAATGAACTGAGAATTCCACTCAAACAGCGCAGAATGCTTTAAATAGATGATAAAACCCAGACGAAATATCACAATGGTGAGATTGTGGAAGATACTAGGAATGATATGAAATTACTAGTGGATAACAAAGGGGCATGCGACATTGCGAACAGCTATGGTCCATCAAAACGCACGAAGCATTTGGACGTAAGACATCACTACATTCAAGAGAAAGTGAATCAAAAAAGTCTAAAATTGATACAAGTACCAACAAGGGAACAAGAAGCAGATTTTTTTTGGCAAAACCGGTATCAAAAATACTATTCAACAAAGCAATGATTAATATTGGGTTCCCAGTATCATGACGAAAGACGAAGTATCAATCGGGGGGGGTGCTACATTCAGCTTTCAGTTACGATGAATATTCTTACTTTCGTGTTACATTCAGCTTACAGTGTACTAATTACCGTTCTTAAAAACGGAACACTACTAAGATTAGACTCGTTTAGGTCTAGTTCAAGAGAGTAATTCAGGCCTATATAAGGACCTAAAAATTACCATTCAATATGAATAAACCATCGATCATCTACCTTATATTTTTGATCAATTCCAAAGTTCTAAAGCACAATATGCATATTATGGTTTAAAAAGCATATGCTTTGGAGAATAGGAAATTGTTTTATGCAGCATGTATGCATGTAGCATTTTCTAACCTGAACTTAGCCGATCTTTGCGGACAGCATATACCGCTTCGAAACCATCATTAAATTTTTCTCTTATTTTAGTAAAAGTGATCTATCTGTAGAGAGGCGCTGTACGTACAGCGCCTAAGTCTACAAGCTGAAATAAATTTTGGTAAAACCAACCCTTTCTTCTTTATTGATTTAAATCCAATCTTAGCAGGATGCTAGAGCAATTAGGCTTGCTTGTGTGTGCCAAGTTTAAGTCTCATGCAACAATTTAAAGTCCAGTTTATCATCGTTTTAGAGCATATGGCATACTCCGACCTGAACTCAGCCGATCTTTTTTAGTCAGCATATGCTACTATATAGTCTAATCATTTGGGCAAGTTTTGGCTGTAGAAGCTCTACCAAGGTCGTAAAACTTTAACTTTCCTCTTCAAGTACCACAGTAAAAGTAAGCTGTACAGCCTCTATCCGCACAATGTGACATATATTTTGATCAAACCAACTCTTTTGGTAAGCTATATTTATTGAAAGCCAAACTTAGAAGGATACTAGATCATGCAAACTGGCTAACATGTGCCAAGTGTAAGCCTCATTCACGTATTTTCAGCCCGTTTAATCATCGTTTTGGAGCATGCGGCATACTCCGACCTGGACTCAGCAAATCGTTTTGGTCAGTATATGATGGCATAGTAGCAACTATATAGTCTGATCAGTTGAGCAAGTTTTGGCTGTGGAAGTATTACCAAGGTTATAAAACTTTAACTTTCTCTTGAAAAACTGTAGCAAAACTGAGCTGTAAAGCTCTCCTAAGCGCACAGTCCGACATAATTTTGAACAAACAAACTGTTTATGGTTATCTTTATTAGCTGGACACCAAACTAAGCAGGATAATAGATCAAGTAAAATTGATGGTGTGTCCGAAGCAGATACTTGTAGTTTTGAGTTTTGCGGTAGCATGACTTGAGGTGAACCGAACCTTTTTCGGTCAGCATAGTATTGACATGTGAGAAAATGCCATTTGCTCACTATCAGTCATAGTGTGATAATTCGCCCACAAGATAGGGCACGCCAGGGGTGCTATAGCGCGCTGGCCAAATCTTGCTCCAGCTGCACAGAATTACATGTAATCCTTAGCTTCAAGTAATATTCTTGCAAAGCACTCCAACTATGAGCTCGATTTCGGCGGTGTAGCACTGAACCATGCGTATTGTACATAGTTTTCACATAGATCCGTGCTTTCCTCTGCCGGATAGAAAGCTGTTTCTTCTCTTAGGCGAATTCCAAAAGAAGCCTTGGTATATGCCATATTAGATTTATGATACATTCAATACATCTAATAATGCAGGCTATGTCAATATTGACAGATCATATGCTCTCGAATAATGTGATATTATCATGTGTCTTAAGAGAGAAACAGTCCCAAGCCTGGTTTTTTCTTATCTCTTGGCATAAAAGTTCATTCCAAGAGATATGAAAAATCCAGGCAGTGTGTAAGTTAAATTCATTCCAAGAGATAAGAAAAATTTCCCAGTACGAAGTAATCAGTTGCATCGCAAAAACTACTCCCTGCGCCGCCATTGTAGACCACATTGCCATCTCATCTTTCGAAAAGCGTGGGCTGCATTTAGCTGCAACCATGTCTCATGAAAAGTTTCGTTAGCTGCACAACTAACAACACGTACATGTAAATAGCGCATACAAAAGATTAGGTGAAAAAATTGGAATTGGAATTCGGTCTTTCGCATTAAATAGCCCAGCGTAGAGAGAAAAGCAGCAAAAAATACCACGGGAGGTTCCCATGGTACCGGTGAAGGCACAATAGTGGGAAGCGGGGCAAACGATATAGATGACTATAGCATAGTTGCAAGTACTAGTAATTAAAGTTGTGCCGACGGCTCTTCAGACCCAATGAATGAGTCGAAGCTCCGGCGCATCAGCAAACATCTTCGCAGCTCTTTCAGCGCTGCTGTTGGTACTGCATACGCAAGAACAATCGTAGAAAAGCTGATTAATTATGCCCGCTTTTACTTGCGACCGACGTCTGAAGGTTAAGGGCGGGCGCCGAAACTTGTCGCCAGCCGGCTCGCACTACGCATGGCGTCTGAGCCCCGCCGCTCGCCGCCCTTGCCACCTACAGCCTGCCACCTACAGCCTGCCAACTGCCGGTCGACAACAGACTATAGGCGGCAGGAAAGCGGGGGCCCATGCATACATAGTGAGTGCCAATGCCGACATAGCGGGCACGAGGGCCGGCCTCATCTCCCACTTTCCTGACATCCGAGCCCGCTTTTCCGGCCGACAAAGCGAGCGCGGCGGTCAGGTAATTGGGAGAGGAGGCTTGAAACGTGGACGTCAATGCCGGAGTGATGGGCGTGGCGGGTGCGCTGAGCACGTGGGGGGACGCGGAGGGGTGCATGTTGGTTTCTGTTGTTAACACTGCTGCACATCGCACGACCGCAACGCAGTTGAGGTAATTGCACGGTCGCGCTGGCCCAACACTGAAGTATGGACGAGATGTCGCCTTCAGTACATTATGATAGCAGTCGGTAGTTGGAGCACTTTTTGGCACTTTTGGAACTTTTCAGGGCACTTCTGAGGTGCCTTAGTTATTCTCCTCAAATCAAGGGCAAAACCTGTCCTGAATGGCACTTCTGGACAGAGCATTTTGGAGTCACTGGACGCACTTTTGGGTTTTCAAAACCACTTCTATTGCCCGTACCCTTATTAAAGTCGATGACTGATGGTCTCTTTTATTGTAACTAAGATGCTATCGAGCCTTATATATATTATCTCGATATAATTTCATGTTGTGAATTAATTAACTTAGTCGTCCTTGAGATAGAGAACATTGTCCTACGTAGAAAGTATGACATAGAAAGTATGACTTCACGGTATTGCTAAGATGCAAGCTCGAATTTACCTAGATGTAGAAAGTATGGCATCCTCCCCAAATCGTGATTGAAGCTATTATACCGGGAATCCGATATTTCTCATAGCAGCCTTAAACAATATTCTTCCCATTCTTTTGGTTAAAAAATCCGCCAATTGTTTTGTTGTTGGCACGAGTTTGATACGCATTATTTTGTTGTTGATTTGATGCTGAAGATAATGATGTCGCACCTCCATATGTTCGTTCTTTTGGAGGGACCGTAATTATTCGCTATATCATATGCTCACTTATTATCCACCAGTAGATGTAACTCATTTGCTTGATTTGTTATTATTTCTCCCTCATGATATTTAGTAGATGGCTTGTTATCCACGATTAGTGTTGCTTTTTGATTTTGCATTCACGGCCGCGACAAATGCTTACAGTAAATTTCTAAAAACAGCCTTAATTAACGCATGTAAAACACCAAAAAAATCGTCGGAGCTTTACCTAAAATAACGTATACCGTCAACGATTTGATTTTTTCGCAATGTGTGAAAAAGGAACGAAGAACTGTTACGATATTTAACGCAAATCAGGTACGTTCCTGTACATGGGCCAAGCACGACACTGTATCATACCCAATTTGCAAACGCGCAAACACTAATAGCAACGCCCGTACAGTACAATCGGTTATGTGTACTGGCCAACGTTTCGACATCTCTTTCGAATTCTGGCAAGTTAAAATTGGAAAGCTGCCGGCCCGGTCGGATGCCGCAATACTGAAGATGGCCTTGAATGTAACGTGCGATATCCAGCAATGCCACATCATATCCTGAACTTTGAAAGATATCGAAACTATAAAGACTAACTTCACTTCAAACGCATAGCAAATATAAAACAAAACTATACATCTAGTAACTTCTTCTAATATGTGCATGCCAAAGTCTTTTGCCGTTCTTCCCGTGACATTATCGGACCGACTTATGGTTCGCAATAAATATAATTGTGGCAACTTCCGAACGTGTTGGTCGCTAGCAGCGTACTACATTATGGCGCGAAACGCTACTTTACATGCGAACATAGTGCTCCAATCTAGAAGTCTATTATAAAGTGACGAGCAAATGGTACTCAGTGAACAGGCCATTATATTTAATTCGTACAAGACATTAATACCACTCTAAAGCAGATGCACATTAATAAAATTGCTATAGTAATTTACTACCGACAAGCTCGGAGCTCCCACAACCTTCATCATCAACACTGCTTGTTTTTACCTTATAAAGCCATCGGTGGTATTCTTGAGTAGGCGGTTCTGGGCGGGGAGCACACCGGCGGCTTCCTCGCGCTCATCCCTCGGTGACCAAAATCAACACCGCTAGGCTCTGAAAAACTTGTATGCCGTCGGTTGCTGGGAAAATGGGTGATGCCGAGACCCTTTCGAGGAGGGGGATGAAGGATTCCTAGGGCGCGTACGGGCAGCGAGGCACTCAGACTATGATGGGAGGGAGGGTGTGATGATGGTGGAGGGGGTGTTGGCCTTTGGACGTTTTCTGGGGGCGAGGGAATACCGGAGAGAGGTAGAAGCTTAATTATGCTAGTGGATGGGGGTTTGGATATGGTGGATCTTAAACCGCCTGTGCTTACAGTGCATACTGGCAAGCAGCGACGATCAGGAGCAGTGCGAGAAGAAACGCCCACGGTTCCTATCATAATTTTGCGTCCAATGGGCTAAGGCACCGTAGGTGGGGGCCCTACTTATTGAAAGTACGAGGTCATTCGCCCATAAGCTA
>JAULCF011011223.1:0-16575 GCA_032361265.1 Devaleraea mollis
AGTAGCATTTGCCGATAGTCCTGCCACTTTTTTCTGAAAAGTGACAAATTTCGTCTCTCATACCTGAATTTAGAATTGGAATTAGAAATTTAGCAACCGATAGCCCTGCTCTAATAAGCTTTCGATAGATGTACGAATCTCAATATTTTCCATGTCAACAAGATTTGCACTTCTACCTAGTCCCGACATATGTAGTTTACGTCCTTTTGTTTGTGCACTAAATTGTGATCTCGTTTGTGGGAGAACAGGAACAAGAAGACTCCTGGGGATAGTTGCGAAGCAGTGTGGCGATTATCTATTCAGCTCTTGTCTCGTAAAACATATTGTGTCGCACTCTTGCTATGTCGCTTTTGATTTTTGGTTTTAACTGGGGCGGGATTGAAGCAACGCCATGGCATCCCAAGCGCGAATGTTTTATGCACAATTGTAGTGTATGTTGCCTTGGACAACAAAGAAGAACTGGTATTTACGTTGTTGATCGTTTGCTTATTGCCGCTGGATAGACAGAAAGTGACAAATATTAACTCATTGAATTATTTTCTCCTTTTCTTCATCTTCTTCTCTCGCATATTAGTAAACGTGATTCGCTCATGCATTAAGATGTACGTTGGAATGTCTACTTATGCTAGAACTTCTTACATATGTCCTTGACTTCCTGCCGTCATGAACGTATTTTCTAGCAGCTTTGTGGCATGTATTTGTTTCCCCTCGTCACTGCTTATTTTGTGGCCAGGAATGTGTGTGTCTCATGGGCTCTTTTTAACAGATTTGCATCTGACGCACAATAATCGTGTTCGTTTTGATACCATAGCTTACGTGGGAATCAGAGACTCACTGGCTTCAGTGACAACTAATCGCACTGGCATTTATGCAATTGTAGGGCCTCATGTTTCTGTATGAACGATTTATTGCTTTCGTCGACCTTCTTAAACTGCTCATGTTTATTTTAATTGCCTCTTGCATCCAATGCTACTGGCATCGGCCGCTGGCCTGGTAGATATTTTATTGCAGCGTAGCTCTTATATTCAGGGGCGCCTGAATACCAAACTCCAATAAATGGTCGAGCCGGCCAGCCGGTCAGTCGTCCGCACCTTGTCAACTATTTCGCAAAACATGTTTTGAGTAAAATTATCCCCATTTCTTAAGATTGTCTTATCTGAGGATCCTACTGGAGAGTATGAGTATACTCTGGGCTAGGCGTTCCTATGCGCCACAGTTCACCTCCCCATACCCGCTGCTGTGTTGCTGGTCCCTCCACCACTGACGCCCGTCGCTCGTCCTCTCTCCGCCCCACCAGCTTTTTTGACGGCCTCACCCGCCTCGACCTCGACCGCATGCTACCTCTCAGCTTCTTTTGATGACTTGTTAAGCGCGGCCGAGAGGAGGCCTGCCTCCTCAGCACAGCACAGTGCTGTGCCCCATTGTCGCACCGCTGTGCAGTGCTGAGGAGGCAACCTAAATCTGTTTAGCATGAGCTGTAGCCTTGTCGAAGCGCCAAGGAAGGGCTCTCTGAGCATCATTTAGTGTCGAGCAGTCAACTTCATGCGGCGTTGAGCAGGGCGCATTCCATTTGGCTGGTGTTGCGCTGCATTGGACGCGATGCCGCAAGCTCAGCGCGATAAAGCACGACGCGATACGGCTTAGAGCGACGCGACGAACTTTCCCAAAATGGCAAAACATTGGTGTATCTCTGTGAGCCGCACAGTAGAGAGTAGAGCAGTTATGCGGCAAAGACCGATGCGCAGCGACGCACCGCATTCTTCAAAACATCTACAGCTTTTTGGAATTGGCAATTGCTTATTGATTGAAACCGTCTAGAGCTTCCTGTTTTCTTTTACAGTAGCATAGAAAGAAGGAAGCTCGCGTAGGCTTTTATAATCATCGAGTCGGCTCGACGCCTTTTGCCGGTTGAAAGCCGTCATCCAGCAAATGGCAGATGTATACATATTGGTTCATTAAAGCTTCCTTCAATTAATATAAAGTCAAGAATGCGCACGAGCTCCAAGATCCCGAAAAGCGATTGCGAGCTGCGGTAGCACGGAAAAAAACGGAAACGCTATAGCGAACGCTATAGCGTTAAGAGCTCTTTCACGGCGGGCACTCTAAAAGTAATATGAAATGTCGGCATCGCTATATCGCCAATATCGATATAACGGTGTCACAGTGCCGCAGAGTACGCCCTAGATACGGTATGAAAGCGCATGTCTGCGGCTAATTCCCAACTTCAGGTGCCTCAGGGCAGAGATGCAGTTTGCACAGTAGCTCCGCTGAGTCGAGAGTACCCGAAGAATGTGTACTACAATCTACTCGTGCTTTACAGTGCACCACACATTCATCCTGAGTCGGGAGTACCCAACGAACGTTTACTGCATGCATGCATGTATAAAGGCAGAGTTGCTGCGTGGAATAAAGCTCCGCGTAGTCAGGAGTGCCCGTCGTTGGGTATTAGCGACTCAGCGGCGCTATAGATCTAACACCGAAATGTGCATTAAAAACTTTGAAGTTCTCGACGTTTACAATACTACAGGCAAAGCTCGTGCATGCAAATTATACCTCGCACGCAGAAGCAAAAGTAAAATAAAGTATATTATATAATACAGCAGAGCTGCAAGGTGCAAGGTATAATTTGCACGTAGCACCTCTGCGCGTAAGTATATTATTCTTACAGGCAGAGCTGCTGCGTGAAAATTAAACTTCGCACCCTGCAGCTCTGATGTACTACTAGAACTGCTAGTAGTAGTACAGTAGACGCCGAGAGCTTTTCAAAGCCCGGGGCTTGCTCGGGGCACTAATATTTCAAACGCCTTTGCGTCATCATCATCGATGAGGAAGCGCTCTCGCTGTACAGCCAAGCAAGCGAAAGAACCAAAGAAAGATGAGAGCGAGAGCGAGAGTAAGAGCTACACACCTTGCCTTGGCAAGGCTATGATAGTGTTAAAATATTAGATTTGCCATTTGCCATGATACCATTACTAGTATAGTAAAAATTGGATTGTCCATAATATGGACCATAATATGGACAATCCGATTTTACTATACTAGAACCGGTATCATGGCAACTGGCAAATGTGGATTATAATATGGCCAATCCGATTTGACCATACTAGTACCGGTATCACCGCAAATGGCAAATCTAATATTTTAATATTACAATAAAATATCTACCAGGCCCAGGCATGGATTGATGTGCAAAAATGCACGTGTTGCGCATAAAACTGAATGTGCAACAGTTTTGAGCTTGACTGTGCATATCCGCGCAACACCTCTAAACCGTGCTAAAATCCATCTTTCTCTAGAGGGATCACGCGGATAGACAACACCTCTTAGATCAACTTGTTCTCTTGTCCGTTCCTGTCTCTTTGTAGAATCTCAGCAGATGGCCGCTTCGCTTTGTTCTTTGGTTGCTCGTCGATTGCATCTGGTTCTAGATCCTAAGAATAAGGGCTTCAGTCTACAGTTTATTTCCTACTGTCGCTGATTACTTCCCCTCAGAAATCGAAGCTGCAGTTGAAGCGGTCCCTGTAGTGGGAGAGGAAGATGCTGAGCTCACTGTCGAGTGAACGGTGACAGAATTGTTGTCCTCGTGTTGGACTCGCGGCCAAAGCAAACATTAAAAGGGCAGGGTTTCTCTTCCGAGTAACCACGTGGCCGTTAAAGACCGTGCGTAAGTTCTAAAGTCGGCGAGTACTGATGTAAAAGAAATGAATTCCAGCAAAACGCTTTGTTGGAATTCATTTTTTTCGGAGGCACGATTGATGCGCCTGAGATCGAAACTAGTGTATGCTAGGTACCCGATGGTTTTTGCGCTGGGCGAGTTTGAGAATTTAAGTCTTAGCTACCTCAAGAAGAACAGTGAGTAATTGAGCATTCAACGCTAATGGCGTGTGCCAAACCAAAATTTGATAGCCTACTATCGACTGTAATATATTTTAAAAGGTGCAACAGGAAATCGGACGAGACGCCCGCGGACGCCATAGTGCTGATATCGGAAGGAGATTAGCATATTGACCCTTTATTATATCATTAATAAAATGACATCGTCGAAAGTGCACGTACGTGCGCGCGTTTAGCCAATTGTTGCTGCTATCTGGTTGTTTTATTTTATTAAAAACAAATTTGCCTTATATATGGTTACTTCAGTAGGTATAGTTGCCCTTAATAGTATCATGTGCAACTTGGCATATGGAACTGAGTGTGCAACATATTTTCGCTTGAATGTGGAAGTTTGCATTTTCAAGTGCCCAAGTGCACAGGGATCCATGCTTGACCAGGTCATATAATAAGTAGCACTGCGTGGGGATCCCACAGAAACAAGAAACCACGTTTCTCAAGATGAACCCGCCAGTCAGTAGCCGCGTAATCTCCGAGCTGGTATTACCAGATTAGTAATCATTACAGAGCCGAGAATCAAATCCTGATCAATTTCAATAAAACGAAGTTGTACTCGACAGCCGTTTGGCATGGATTGCTCTCATCTTCCAAAAAAATGTAATTTTTGCCATGCTAATTGAGGTCGAATTATATAGACAGCAAAGATCACAAATCGAATTTAATTAAAAAATAATCTAAGACAACTACTTCTACTGGCCAGGAATGGAAGCAGTGCGGGCTAGATAGTCTAGCCACAGTGCTGTAAGGCATAGGACTAAATCTCGCTTAGGAACATCCTTGTGGAATTGACCAACTTGAATGTCAATGTTGCGCAGGTCGGACATTAAGGGACTGGAAAGAGAACCTTCTTCTCTGGTTTTCACCCTGGTGGGAATGGCCTCTATTTGTTGTGATTCCAAAGGATTGCTTCTGTCCTAAAAACCTTGCGCATCATAGTTTCCGTCCCACAAACGTAAGTTTCTATCGATCTCCAGCTTGAGAAGAAAGTCCATGTCAGCCCTCGCGAAAGAGAATATGGCGAGATGAATATAGAAACTAATGCGCGTACTACCAGCATATAACCGAGGGGCTGTTATTATACCTTGTCTTGATTTGGCATGATCTGCCAGAACCATGAAAAGCCTCTTGAGATTTGCGCCCTGCAACTTTTCCAAGATACGGCCGAGAGCGATGGTTATTTCGAAGTTTGACATAGTACCTCGGAAATGCTGTCAACGCGTGAAGTAAGTCTTTTGAAAAACGACTCCATGACCACCCTTTGTCGGAGGTTCGGGGCAAAGAAATTATGCGGGAATTGTTTTTGGCGCACTTTCGTCGACACCAGACAAGAGAATGTCCACATGAGATGGCTGCGGAATCAGGTACTCTACTCCCCCTTCTCCGGTTTTTAAAGTACAGGTCGGCGTAACGAAGCCATCTTCAGAAGCGTACGTTAAAGAATGGGCACAACCGAGCCTGCCGTTTGATATCTGCCAGAAAACATGGCCTTGCATATTATTAATCAGAACTGGAATTCCTTGTATAAGCTAAGGCATCATTTCGTATGCCCGGCGTCATAAAACTGCATCCTGGTGTCACGAAAGCAGGTGTTATTTCCAAATATGAACTATCAAATCCATTCGTAAACTAGCAACCCCCTTCGAGCGGCGAAACGATAGAGAAGTGCGGTCCTGAACAAATCGCTCTCTCGGTTTTTTTTGTGCAGCATAGACTGCGTCCTCGAACTCGGGATCATTCTGCAGGAGCTGAGTTGTGAAATTCCGGAAAAAAGACTAACCAAGACGGTCTTCTTAATAGGTGATTCCTTGGCTGAGAATTAGAAACTCCGAATGAAAGAACAGTGCACCTCATCACTTCCAGCTCGGACTTGTTTGGTTAGTTTGTATCTTTGAAAGAGCTGAAACAACAGAGCGGCTTGAGCCAAAACTCGGTCCGTGTGTTACGGGAGACAAGGGACTGCTTCGAGAGGCAATATTTGACAAGGTTAGTGACAAATTACGTGCCATTGATTGCACCAATTTGACCGAAATCGGACATCATAAACATAGAAAGACCCCCGAACGGTTTCTTCCTGTTCTTAACCTGGCACATTATGAGATGGAAACAGACCAGAAGGGAAATATCCAGACAGGAAGCCTCGTACAAGAATATAGCGCACAAGTCATCACCGACGCGCCTTCTCACCGATTATAGTTTATCATACGCATCTCCGCGCATGAGACCTTCAACATTAAGCGTGCTCACACCAGCACCAAGGATGGTGCGAACGGGCATACGTGGACAATGGAAAGTCATCTTACCGACTGCCGACCACATGAAAGATATCTCAAAACACCCAAGACCATTTGATGTAGCCTTTCTTCCGCTGTTTCAGCTGTGAAATATTTCCCATTTCCTGGTGAACCAGTCACGAGCAAAAGCGCTTGCTCTCCTGATAAGCTCTTATCAAAGAAAATGTTAACGGCTTCCTGTTGTCCAGCTTTGAGTGGTCTCTCTACAGGTGGCGAGGGAGACTTCGCGGATTGATCTTCAGGACTTGCACTAGCGTCAGAGTCAAGCGCACGTGATGAGTTTTCGAATCTCGGTATCTCCTTCTCCTCACCAATTTTGTCGCAAACACTAGTTTGCCAATCCGCCGTCTGGTACGATCTTCAATCAGAAGACTTCGGGTACAGCGGAGAAATACGCCTTGTCGTGTAGTAGGCGACAGAGATAGAAGAAATGGTGGGCAGTGTCGCAGAAATATTCTGGTTAAGACCTTCGTAGTACGC
Source organism: Devaleraea mollis (assembly GCA_032361265.1). NCBI lineage: Eukaryota > Rhodophyta > Florideophyceae > Palmariales > Palmariaceae > Devaleraea > Devaleraea mollis. The sequence goes on from JAULCF011011223.1 coordinate 6,663, forward strand.
TGATCTTTACCTCATGTAAGGCGGTTCCACACCGGCATTGGCTGCTAGATCTAATACTTCTACCATGGCGGTAGCGGCAGACAGTTCGTCAGGATCGAATTCACCACCTCCACCGTCTCCTTCTGAGAAGGCCGGTACGGGTAGAACAGTTGGATTCATGAAGGCCCAATGATCAGCAGCCCGAGATCTCCATATCTGTGAACCAATTTGAACAACTTTGGGTGCATTAATATTCATAGTTATATTTGTGTAGAGGGAGAAACGAGCGCGGTGCAAAGATGAAGAGGTAATATGGGAATATTCATGAAGTACATAAATGAAAGCTGTCGTCGTCAGGTGCTCATGAGCGGGACCTAAGTCAAACTGGTCAGCTTCAGGGCTCGAACCTGGATACAAGTGAATCAGAAGAGCAGAGTAGTAGCGGTTGTAAGCGATCCGGTTACACTTTTGCTTCCACTGAAAGGGTAGAGGGCGCGGCGCGCAGGAAATGATAAGAGTCGTCGCCTTGCTTCGATGTTTTTGATAGTGTGTTCCTGAGAGAGGATGGGCGGGATAGAACGGTAAGCTGGTGTTGCGAAGTTGTCTGGCGCGCTGCGGTGGTGCTGGAATTTCGTAGATCTTCTCTCCTTCGTGTCCAGTGGATTTACGTTTCTTGAGACGTGTGAAGAGTGCATTGTATTCATATAAGTTCAAGAAATTCAGGGAAGATCCTCGCCAGTAATAGTCCTCGTGTTGGTACACCTGCGATGCGACGTTTCCTTTCAAGATTGCTTCACCGCCAGCGTCTCCCGGATCTTTCAGATCGCCAATATCAGGGATTGACTCTTGATTTACCGCTCCAAAGTCTCCTTCGTCAACCTGCACATGGTTAGAATCGACGTCTGCAGGAATAAGGCTACCACCAGCGCAAATTCCAATGCCTGCAAGCGCATCTGCAACAACTTTTGAACGCCGGATTTGACTGACGGGCATTTTTCTTCGTTAGGCGGGGATATTGGGATCGCCGTCGTTTGAATCATCTTTCCTCACGTCCAAGATATCGTCGTCATCATCATCATCCGATGAGTCATGACGGAGATCGAACTTCTCATCGCTGCGGTCCGATTCCGATCCGGTGCCGGTATCGGACTACTTTTGCTATCACCCTCTTTAAGTCCAGCTTGAGTTTAGAGGTTACCTATGAACTGGGCGACAGGCCAAACATAGCAGTACGAGGAAGCCTCTTTGGTGCAGGATGAGGGATATCCTAAAACAGCCGCAGCACACTGTTCGACTGAGAACTCTTGCAACCCTCCAATGCTTTTTAGCAGTTTATGGAGAACCAGCTTGGAATGTAGGCGGTCAGTACCGGTGTATCCATCTACGGACGAAAACTTTAGAGCATTCGAGCGAGCAGACACAAGTATAGGCAAACACTCTGCTAATTCACAAATACTTTTCGAGAGATACTTAACGACGTAATAGACAGCACTAAGAGCATCATGGGAACTGCCAAAATACTGTGTCATTTCGTTTGTAGATACTTCGCAAGAGAGGATTGCGCTGTACTTAGCGACGTATCCATCTTCCGTTTTGGACCGGCACAAAGGCAAGGAAAAATGACGACTATCCCCTACTGGAAACGGTGTACCAGGTCGCAACATTCTCTTACCAGGCGGCTTAGAAATCTGCGTCTGGCCGTTAACAGCCCATCGTTCATCGCCCATTTTCCACCCTTCATCATTCGAAAGATCTCGTACAACAAGCTTGTGCCAGGTGGTCTAGTCTGATACGGGGCTTGGTCGGGCGAGAGTGCACTTCTCCTTTCCAACCACGCCGCTTCGACACCTGGCGTGGTGATCATGAATTTTTGAGGTTGTGACAACTACCCGGCCACGCTTTTCAATCCCTTCGATCGTGGAGGGGGTTCGTACAGAACAGTAGTGACAAGTTTCGACTCAGCAATGAGACCATGCTCTTCCTGAGGCAGAGCACCGGATACGGTGTCGTCAACTAACTGCCGTAACCTCTTTTTAGCCTCTGGATCGTGCACCAAACGCACCCAGAAGATAGGCTCGTGCCTGAGCCAAAAAAGAAGGTGAATATGTGAGATGGTTCTCCAACAGCATCTAAGCCACATGAGTGACAGAGTCTTGTCGACGGATGATGACACCATTGGCGCGAGAACTTAAGCTCTCGAACGCCTTTGTAATATCTTCAAGCGAAGGCAAGACGTCGTACTTATAATCTGGGTGGCCTGCGGCTTTCGTGTAGCGCAGCCCGTTGATGGGTTGGATCGGCTTTAGCGGCTGCTATGCCATTGGCCTTGAGAATCTTGAATACCGAACTCTGCCCGATAAAGGTAGCGGTAAAATCTTCCAAACAGTTCACATTCACACAGTAATTTTAGGCAACGGAGGCTCCTTCAAGCGCCCTACGGGTATTGACGCTGAGCCGCTGTGCAACTTTACGTGCACGGCATGAAAAATAAACTTCTGGAGGGCGAGTCGATTCATATGCGAAAAGAGCTTGTTGGCGAGTCCGGGATAAGGTATGCCAGGATCGAATGTGGTATAGTTCCGAAAAGAACCTGGTCTCACAAAAAGTCCTCGTCAAGTCATCTCGATCGACCAGAGAAGGTGAAACTGCGAGCAACTCGTTGTGATCAACTAGGACGTCATTTTTGGCGTTTTGAGGTATGTCATACATGTCCATTTACGCGGTTCGGTAATCATCGTCGCGACGGAGGTGGGCCAATTTGTCCGACAAGAGGGAGAGGTTGCTTCCGTGATCGAAAGCGAATGAAGGAAAAACCTAGCCACAGCTTGCAAAACCTTCTCTGGACTCGTGGTGCGTCAAGCAATTGCGATATGGGCGGACTGCTGACAGCTTTTCCTCCGTCGTGGGAACATCTAAAAGCTCGGGACCGCGCTCATTCTCAGCAAGAAGATCACTTCGAGCGTAAAAGAGCAGAAGTGCAGTTTTTGGGCAGTTGCTGGGATTAGGCAAGGTCGGTGCTTTATCATCCGAACCACGAAAATCTTCCAAAGGGCGCAACTCCGGAGAGTATAGAATACCGTCCTCAATCTATTCGTCCGGGATATCATCTATTTCCGAGTCCGAGGTATTCGTCGAAGATCGTTCAGGTTCTGAATCAGAGTCACTATCGGAGCCGCCCAGTTCTAAAATATCTGCTTCACTTGCGTTTTCTAAGGGTTCTACCTGCGGTACAGGTAAAACATACACAGACATTCGCGCCGGAGCACGATCGGACAAGCCTAAAATACGAGTCGAGCGCCTTGGTTCAGAGGGCGGCACCGGAATACCATCCGACATGGCTTTGATACGTTTTGAACGCCTTGGCCTGGAGAGAGGGGCCTTGGATGATTCTCCGGCGCCGTCGACTGGAAAAGTGTCCTGGAACGAGCGATTATTCTTGGACTTCTCCTCTCGCTGAAATATACGTGACAGTCGTTCGGGCAAGTCTTCCTCTAACCTTGAAATTGCTGTTCGTTTGGCAACTTTTTCACGACGATCCTTCACTTCAGAATAACTTTCATTACCGTGGAGGTCAGATATGAGCTGGGATTTGATTCGCAGACGTTGCTTGCGCTTGACACTGGTTTCTGATGCAATAGCATCAATGTCTCTGGTTCTCCGGCTGGTTCTTCCGTTTTTGGCAGCTTCGTTGCTCCCTCCGGCAGCTCGAGCTGATTTGCTAAGTAAGTAGCGGCGCTTTCGCATTTGTTTCTTATAAATAGAAGCAGCGGCTCTCAGAGCTTCGTGTCGCATTATTCTGTAGCACGATGCTGGACTTGCTCAGGAGTGTTCATTTGTTCCCTCCTGTCTTGAATTGCTTGCGCATTCCTGTCCGGGTCTCTCTTCTTGGCAGTAATCGACCTAAGTTTCCGGTAAGACCGTTTACGAGCAGCCACTGCCGCCTTTCTTGTTCGATTTGTGTAATGTTTCATATTTTTGCGCACACGGTCCATAGGCTCGTCTTCTGTAAATTCAACCCGAGCTGCCTTTAAATCCCTGTCGTCTGGTCCTGCCGATATTTGTCGCTTTCGGCATCTTTCTTGCAAATGTTGCGGTGACGCGGGGGCAACTGGTTCAGACATGTTGATGTCACCAGGTAGCGCAGATGTCATAATGTCAGAAACTGTCGTTTTTTCTGCATAAGGACCGACGCGTACTGGAGAGGCCTCGCCCTCAGAACCAACAAAAGCCGGGGCAGGAGTGAATAATAGCAGTGCTAGGATGAGAATTGCAAAAAGTCGTGAGCCGAGTAATGACTTTGCCTTTGCTGATTTGGACAGAGGCAATGGATATTGTTCGACTGGGTCAGAATGACAAGTTTTCTTCTGGTGACGTCAGTGGTAGCATGTAAAAATGTTGACGGGCTTCTGAGGCGGCGCGACGGCGACGCTTCACTTTCAAATTCGATATTTCTGGAGGTGATGACAGGCGTTGGAGACAATTGAGCATTCGTGAGGCACGAGAGATACGCCGCTGGTCCAGAAGAGCCTTCCGAGCGCGACCAACGCAGCTTTAAGCAAACTGTACCCGTTGACGGAATGGTTCTTGTTTCTTTTACTTGTTCTAGCCGGCCTTATAATCACGGATTCGCAATGTAAGAACTCCCGCGGGGGGGGGAGGGGCGTTTGCAATAAAGTCGGAAGCTTGGGCTACGAAGCAAAGTCGTTCTATCGTCCCCGTTCACGATAGAGTCGATATAGGTTATCTAGAAAATACGACAGCAGGATAAAATCTATGAAAAGGAGTACTTAGGTACTCCCCATCGTGGCTTCAGACCCTAAATAGGGTCGGTTATACCGTTGATATTAGAAAGAAGTCTCCTCAATGTTATCTCTCTGCAGCCAGTGCCTTCATCGTGTTTTAGTTTGGTAGCAGTGAAATTATCGTACTCACTCGCATTGTTTGAGCGAGTGCCTATCACACTCGTTCACTTATCGCGCTCGCTCGCATGTCACGCCCGCTCGCTTTGAGCGCCTATCATACTCGTTCACTTATCGCGATCGCGATCGCTCGCATGCCACTCCCGCTAGCAATTCTCACTCCCTCTCATGCTCGCTCGTGTTACGAATAAAGTTTTTTACTGCTCGTTTTTCTGCATGCGATGCAATTTTCTCTAAACTGTCGAAGTATTATCAACTTTTATGATCTAGAAAAGTTCTTAGATAAAGACCATACGGAAAATGAAAGTAGAACTGCATGCCGTCGACGAACTCTTCATTGTCAAGCATCGTATGACTGTTGATAGACCGGACAGCGACTTCTGAAACTCCGATTTCGTCCAACACGTCCTCCGTCCCGGTTTTACGTTGAGGCAGCAGGGTAGTCGCCTGTTTGTCCCACTGGGATGCATAGGTTGTAAAAATAGAGTCGAGCTCGGAATTATTTTTCTCGTCTGTCCTTGCACGCTTTTCATCATCATCGTGCTTGTCCAGCTTCTGCTTCTGAATATTTACCGCCTTTCGGACATTTATTAAATCTCTCCTCGCCTTGTCGCCAATTTTCACCCGCTCCTGGGCCAAGGAGTTCAGTTTCTTCATTTTTGCCAGTCGGATATTCATGGAGTCGATAGTACACTGGTTACTGGCCATCTCCTCCTTTGTTTTTTCACCAGCCCTTACCGATACGCCACCCTGAACCTCTGCTGTGAAAACCGCGTTGCAGTTGGCTAAGAGCTGCGCACGTTCAGTAATTATAGTGTAGATAACGTTCCCTGGGGGAAAGTAAATATTTACTGTAAAAGCAAGTCGACAACCGTCTTATGCTCGAACCTGTAGAGCCTGGTGCAGCTTTACTCGGACTGGCTTTGGGGATAGCACGGTCGCGGAACTCTACTCAACACAGGGCACTGCAAGACCGGAGGAGTTGTCGGCAGGCCACCCACCGTTGTCCTCAATTGCCTGTACGACTTTTAACTAACAGTACGGGGAAGGTTGTAATATTTGTGTTGTCATGACGCAAAATAAGATTGTGACACTTTTCACAAAGTATTTTACAAACGGCAGTCTGCTGCCGCCGGTAATGTACCATCTAGAATCGGTGACATGTGGCTTGACAACCGCTGTTGCACGGACGACCGTCGTATCCTCCACCATCCTCTGCACCGAGCGAAATTTCGCGACCGCGTTATAGCCAAAAACCGGTCCAAGCGGATCAACGCCAGGAGTATAGGATAAAAATCCCAACCGCGTTACGCGATTGCCGTACTCGTCCTTAGCTCTAGCGCACCCTTCCCTGTCCCCCCTTCCTCTTCTTCAATCGTCGACCTCGACGCGATTCTCTCATCCTTTTCCACAGCGCCATCATCACCTCAGATCCTTACCGTATCATGGCGATCATTCCAATTCAGGCTCAGGAGCGGGCCCATTGTCAGCGACGGATGGGGAGAGGCCTCTTAAACGATCCAAAATCGCTCTGTACTCGACCGATTCCGCTTCAAATCGATATAACGCTGTTTCGCCGAGTGCTCATCCTGGGCGTGAGAGCGGCGACCAAGTCACCGGTGGAGCTGTTGCATCATTTTCGCCAGATCAGTTTGGGACCTGAAAAGGCTTCAGGCCCTATTGGATAGGGCTAGTAGCAAAGCGATTATTGTTCCTGTTGCTTCGCACCGCAGTAGCGCATTTTATGGCCTGGCCCAGGAGGAAAATGACAAGGAAGAAGTTACCATTTTCGTCGACCTTGATATCTTGGAAAGCGATGATCCTGTTTTGTGTACGGGTGCACTTACGATTTTGAAGAGTTTATTTGTGTCAACAAATAAGTCTAAGGTTATGTTTGCTTTATACCGCGAAGCGGCTGGCTTGTCCCAAAATATTGAGTGGAAGTTTTCGAAAGTCTTCGACCACCAACTTTTCACAGAGCGTAAGCACGATCAGCCGTACAACCTCGATAGCAGTCTATTTTTTCCGGCAAGTGACCAAGTGTCGGCTGATATGGCGACTATAGGAAATATGCCGTATCGTCACTTGATTTCAGAGAGTCGCTATGACTTGATGAGGGGGGGTGCTGCGCCTTCGCTTGGCTAACCTCGGCAGCCCTTCTCTTATGGAGGCCGCCGAATCTGATGAATACTCTGTGTGAACAGAGAGTAGGATCGAGCTATCGGCTAAACATCCAGGGGGTCACTGTGTCGCCTTACGGAGGTCCTATTTTTACAGTGGATTAGTCTATCGCTTGCGTAATATCGCTTGTATTAGCGTGCAAAATCACGAGATTGACCCTGGTTTCGTCGAAAAGCCGTTCGCCATTATTCACTCCCAAGTGGTCTTGCCAGTGATCAACTACCTGCCTCGCTGTTTCTGGTCTTCTTTCTTTCAGAAGTCAGCCTCCGAGTCTGATCAGCTCGAGCTTGAGGCTTCCGAGTCCGTGGTTGAGTTGAAATGGCGGCTAAGGGTGCGTATTGGCATTGACAACTTTAATGGCATATTGTTATCTACGTTGTCGAACCTGATCTTTTCAAATGGACAGGCCGCGTATGCATTGACCACTGAGCATGGTCCTTTGCACTGAGCCTGTTTAGACGATTCAGAAGCTGCAACCAATATAAGCGCTGTAGGGAAGGCGGATATGTACTACATGGTGGCGTCACAAAAATCTGTTCGAGCTGGCCTTGAGTGTGGGGATGAAAATGGACTCCGCTACGATAGCGACAGTCGTGCTATTATCCCCGGATCGTCGCATCGTGCTACCGTTTGCATTAATGAAAGCAGTGCGTACAGTGTCGTGGTGCGGTTGGCGAACGAGTTTGCAAATAGCGGGGAAATGTGTGCGGATCTATTTCCGAGAAGCGATTCAGAGATCACTATCACTGGATTCCCGAGCAGTGGAAAGACCACTGTTATCCGCGGCGGTACAAAGTGAAGAGCCGAAAAGGGCGCTCAGATCGTAATAATTGATAAGAATAATGAACTTTCCGGTTGCAACCCTGCTATGATAGATAAGGCATGTGACGGATGCCGACGTGTGATGGCTGGAACTTGTCGTGGGAGTAATTTTATCGGAACTGATCAAGCCATCACCAACGAAGCTCCTGATGTACGATAACGCTCTGATCACTCCAAAATGGAAGGCATATGGTACACTCAACCGTAAGACTGTAGCAACTGACTGTGATCTTATGTTTCCTATTCCCTATTGTCTGTTCCTATTTATTAGTGTTTGGTTATGCTCGAAGCCACTGACGCTGAAATAGCTGCTAAGATTAAAGTTGCTTCTCTGAATGGAGTTTCCACTGTGCCGTATTTCCATGCCAAGGGTTTAGGTCATTTGGTTGCAACAGATTTCCCCGCACCTCTTGTAGGTAACCCTAAATTAGTGACTCTGGGTGACACTGCGGCGAGAGAAACCGGCCTGAAAATAGCGACGAGGGGTAGTCGAGGTAAGTTTCAGCTGTCGAAAAATCCGCTGCATGATTAATCCAGGTTATCTTTCTTAGCCAACACTCCAACGCGCCTTCCCGGCTTTCCAATTTTTATGTTTTGTTCCATTCTTTCTAGTATAGCCCCGGTTCTCATATGAGTAATAGAACTGAACAGTGCTGACAAGAACACGTGGGCGAGATCATTCACGACGTCGGAGAAGCTGTCAAGAAAATTGTCGCCAACAAGCCATATAAGGTCCAGGTTCGCTCGCGTTTCGACGACGGGCTCATGATTATTGTTCGAGATGAAACGCGTCAAGGTCCAAAATTCGACTCCACACCGCTTGTTTGACTTTCAGACTGTGTCTTTATTTAAAGTTTTAAATTAGTTGTCTTTTTCATGCCAAATTCATTTGAAACCATTTCATATTGTTTCTTTACTACAACGAATATGCCTCAGATCGTAATAGTATGTCGGCTAATTTTACTCTAAAATGATTTACAACTTACTCCCGACGATGCACATTCAGTTATTGGCAGCTCAAAACTAGTTTTTTAAGTGGCCCTTACCAAGTGGCCCTTACCAAGTGGCCAATACGTGTTGTCTATAAATGTACAGTAGCTCAAAGGAAGTTTACACAACTAGGCCACAAGATGGCAAGAAGTAAAAAGTACTAAAACGACTCGAAAACGTACAAAAGCTTGATGACTGGCGTAGTATATGAGGGGCTGTCAATAAAATTGAAAAAATCGAAAAAAGCTAAACCAGAGATATGTCGAGGATTCCTAGTTAATTCTGCGTACACTAAAAGAATTTCAGCAAGGGTCAAGTCGCAAAGCCCATAAACGGTACTCTAGGGAAGTGGAATCTCGAGGGTGGCTGAGAGCCACGCATTTGCATCCGAACCGAGGAAGAGACCAAAGGTACACGTTACGATATTGAAGGCGTTCAGTCAGAAACCCGAAGTACAGTAAGGGCGGGAAGGAGTATTAGCCACAGAAGCTTAGACTGTACTCAAGATTCTTGCTCAAATCACTATACTGTACTTAAGGACTTAACCTACCACCATCTGTCTCTACATACAAACTTAAGTTCAATCATCCCCACCCTCAAGATCATTCATCCATAGCAACAAGTTCAAGCAAGCAACTTCTTTTCGGTCTTAGCTAGCACTTTAAGCAGTTCTGGAGGAATAAGGTCAACTTCTATGAAGCGGTTGAGGGGATCACAAGTGACCCTCAATGAGGATCTCGTCCCCCCTAAAAGAGATCACAAAAGGGGCAAATATGACGATTTGCGGTGATATTAGGGGGTGCGGGAGTGGAAGCAAGACGGGCTTAGAGTGAGCCCTCAAAACTAAAGTAGGGAACCCGTCTTGAAGCCATTCTAGGGTAAGTCGAGTAGAATTCTAGGGCAGATACGGTGCCACAAGTTTTAGTTATTTATAGCCAAGGCTCGCTGGCTTATCTGGCCGAGTGAGGCAGCGATAAAAGAGCTTTCGTTCAACTTGTTAGCTTTAAGTTTAATTCATCGCC
>JAULCF011012334.1:0-16570 GCA_032361265.1 Devaleraea mollis
TCGAATACACCCCTACAAACGAGCGGGAGAGTTGCACATGGCAACCAAGGCAGAAATGATTCAGGCCGTCGCAGAGCGCGCTGGCACCGACAAGAAGAGCGCCGAAGCTGTGCTTGCAGCGTTCTTCGATCACACGGCAGAGACCGTCAAGTCCGGCGAGAAGGTCGCATGGCCAGGCTTCGGTACGTTCTCGATGGGCGAGCGCCCGCCGCGTACCGGTCGTAACCCCCAGACGGGTGAGGCCATCAAGATCAAGAAGAGCCGTTCCATCAAGCTGAGCACCTCAGCTCCGATGAAGGAATGGTTGCTCGCAGCCAAGAAGAAGCGCTGAGCTTTCTCTGACGTGTGCGTGTCGAGCCGTTCGGCTTGATGCGGTCAACACACAAGTTGTTGACCCCGGCTTCGGCCGGGGTCTTCTGCTTTTTGGGCCGTGGACGGACATGTGCCAATGAGCGCCAGCTTCACCGCCCGAGTCTCAGTGACCGGGCAGGCTCCGAAGCAAGTCCAGCTCGTCAGCATTGAACAACGCTCGATCAGGGACGGCTGGGAGTCGCCCCTGCAGGGAGTCGCCGTCTGAAGAAGCAGCCGTCGTGCCTCGAATCCATGGGGACAGTGCTGGGTAGGTCTCGGCTGTTCGCACCCACACCGAAGCGAACGACTGGTCGACCATCGTGATGGTGATCTGCGTCTTCGTCGCCTTCTTGCCGTGCGCCACTGAGACGCTGGCGATGACGTCGCTGGTCAAGGTGCCGAGCTGCGAGCCAACGCCACCGGTCAGCGTCTTCTTGAAGACGTGGATTCCCACTGGTGAAGCGATGAGCCAACCATCGCCGGGAATACCGCTCGAGATCGCTCGACTGTTGGTCTTGAGTGCCGCTTCGACAGCAAAGCGCGTGACCGCTACGGAGGAGACACCGGTGAGCTTGCCGTCTGGGCGAGCGAACCTGGTGGCGTAGAGCACGGGACGGCCGTCCACGTGTTCTTCGAGTTTTGCGAGGAAGTCCGTCGTCACGGCGGGAATCGAATGGTTAGTCACCATGTCTATGACGTCGACCTGCTGAGGCCTCGGCTTTAGTTCAGCCTTTTGCGTCTGGTGGACGCGACGCCTCGAGCTTGGCCAACAGATCACAGGCATCATCGGCAAGACCCTGTCCGGCTTCGCCGTAGAGGTTTCGGGCCACACTGACGCCTGCCTCTTCGAGTTCGAGCACATCATCGGCATAGGAAGCAGTGGCGGCGATTCGGGCGTCGGGCAAGAACTGACGGACCCGCTGAACGGCTTCGAGGTTGGCCTTGTGATCGCTCATGGCGAGCACGATCAGCTTGATCTTGCTGTCGAGCTGCAGTCGGCCCCAGAACTCGGTGTCGAGAGCGTCGCCGCGCACGACGTTGCGTCCCTGCGCTGCCTGCTCGTCGACGCTGTCTTCGGTGCGGTCGACGCCCAAGACGACCTCGCCTCGACGCGCAACCAACTCGTCGTACGCACCCGTCCCGATCCGGCCCATGCCGAAGACCATCACACTCGTGTGCTCCGGATCGATCAGACGGTCTTCGAGTTGGACGGTCGCACTCTCGAGATTGATGAGGCGTCCGGAAAGCCGTTCGTAGACGGCGTATCGAGCGGCGCTCAACGGCGCCGCAGCGACGAAGGACAACGCAATGGCCACAGCGATGGCCGACGTCCATTGCTGGTCGAGCATGCCTCGCTCGACGCCGATGACGGCAACGATCAGACCGAACTCGCTGTAGGTGGCCAATGTGATGGCGGTGTGCCACGACGTTCGAACTCGGAACCCGAATCGGGCCACGACCCAGATGAACGCAGCGGTCTTGGCCGGCAAGACGAGCATCACCAAAACGGCGACAGCCACCGCAGCGACGTCCGGGGCACCGCCGAGGCCGATGGTGAGGAAGAAGCCGATGAGAAGGATGTCTTTGAAGTCGAGCAGGGTCGATGCCAACTCGCTGGCTCGGGGGTGGTTCGCCATGAGCAGTCCAATGATGAGCGCACCGAGGTCGGGCTTCAGGCCGACCTGGCTGAATGACTCGGCACCGATGCCCACGGCGAGCACCAAGCCCAGCAGCATGAGGAGTTCACCACGCCCGGTGCGATCCAGCATGAAGCCGTAGATCGGCCGGGCGGCGATCACGGCGATGACCACAGGGATGGCCCAGATCGACGGGGGCTTGTCGACCATCAAGGTCAAGAAGACAACGGCGAAGATGTCTTGGACCACGAGGATCCCGATGGCGATCTTGCCCTGGAGCGAAGCAGATTCGTTCCGCTCTTCGAGGGCCTTGACGGCAAAGACAGTGCTCGAGAACGAGAACGCAAAGCCGACGAGGGCCGCCTGCTGCAAGGAGAGGCCAGACACCAGTGGAAGTCCGGCCAGGCCGAGGATGTAGACGAGTGCGCCGATGACAGCAATCGTGAGCGCCATGTGAATCGAGGCACCCGCCCAGACCACAGGCCGGGCCAGCGTGCTGATCTTGAGCTTCAGACCGATGCCGAACAAGAGCAGCAGCACACCGATGTCTGCGACGGTCTCGATCTCGGGAGTGACGTCGAAACCGAACGCGTGAAGAACAAAACCGGCGAGCAGATAGCCGACGAGGGGCGGCAGGCGAATCAATGTTGCAGCAAAACCGCAACCGAAGGCGACGAGGATCAGTGCGATGTCCATGGAAGATCCCTTTGTTGTGCGGCGGCTGGGCGATCGTGCCCCGAGGGACATGACAGCGATCTCACCAGAGGATCGAACGTTAGTGATCAAGCATGAGTTGAACGGACGTTCAACCGAGGAAGTCCCACGGAGAGGACGTATCCGCTGTCGCCGACCGGGGGCCATCAGCACGAGGCGTTCCCGGAGTCGGAGCATCCTCGCCTGGCACGACCTCGAGATCGGCACACACGAGGCAGTGGATGGCCCAGGGGAGCGCTTCGAGCCGGTCAGCGTCGACCTGGGCCTCGCAGCCGTCACAGACCGCGTACGAACCTTCTGAGAGCTTCTCCTCGGCCCGTACGACGCTGCGATGCTGCTTGGTCAGCCGCTCGAGGATCGCCAGTTCGTTGAGGCGCTCAACAGCGACGGCGGTCCCGTCACCAATGCGCTTACCGAACGAGATCGAAGCCGCTCCGTTTGCGCGGCCCTCGGCTTCGATCCGTTCGATGTGTGCTTCGAGTTCTCGCCGCTCAGTGGCCAACACCTCGGCCACGTCATCGGTCATCGAAATCTCAGACAGCTTCGACGATGGCGTTGAGCGTGGCGCTCGGGCGCATCGCTGCTGCGGTGAGTGCCGCATCGGGGTGGTAGTACCCACCGATGTCCATGGCGGGACCCTGAGCGTTGTTCAGCTCCGCCACGATGGCTTCCTCGGCACCGACCATTGCGGCGTGCACGGTCTGCATGCGAGCCGCAAGAGCGGTGTCTTCGGTCTGAGCGGCGAGGGTCTCGGCCCAGTACATGGCGAGGTAGAAGTGGCTGCCGCGATTGTCGAGTTCGTTGACCCGGCGCGAAGGCGAGCGGCCTTCGTCGAGGAACTTTGCCGTCGCGGCGTCGAGCGAATCACCCAGGATTCGAGCCGAGGCGTTGCCGGTGACTTCGCCGTAGTGCTCGAGCGAAACCGCAAGAGCCAGGAACTCACCGAGGGAGTCCCAACGGAGGTGATTCTCCTTCTCGAACTGCTGCACGTGCTTGGGGGCCGAGCCGCCGGCTCCCGTTTCGAACAGACCGCCACCGTTCATGAGCGGAACGATCGACAGCATCTTGGCTGACGTGCCCAGCTCGAGAATGGGGAAGAGGTCGGTGAGGTAGTCACGCAGGACGTTGCCGGTGACCGAGATGGTGTTGTCGCCGGCCTTTGTGCGTGCAAGCGTGTAGGAGGTGGCCTCGATCACGGGGAGGATCTCGATGGTGAGACCGTCGGTGTCGTGATCGGCGAGGTAGGTGTTGACCTTGGTGATGAGCTGGGCGTCGTGGGCCCGAGCGGCATCGAGCCAGAACACGGCTGGCCAACCCGTGGCCTTGGCCCGGTTCACGGCGAGTTTCACCCAGTCCTGGACGGGAGCGTCCTTGACCTGGCACGCCCGCCAGATGTCGCCAGCCTCGACCGTGTGGCTCATCAGAGTGGCGCCGCTGCTGTCGACAACGCTGATCGTGCCATCTGCGGGTGCCTCGAAGGTCTTGTCATGTGAGCCGTACTCTTCGGCCTTCTGTGCCATCAAGCCCACATTGGGGACCGTGCCCATGGTGGTCGGATCGAAGGCACCGTTCTCGCGGCAGAAATCGATGGTGGCGGAGTACAGACCGGCGTAGCTGCTGTCGGGAATGACGGCCTTGGTGTCTTGTTGGTCACCTGCACCGTTCCACATCTGGCCTGAAGTCCGGATCATGGCCGGCATGGAGGCGTCGATGATGACGTCGCTGGGCACGTGCAGGTTGGTGATGCCATTGTCGGAATCGACCATGGCGATGTCGGGGCCGTCTTCGTAGGCCTTGGCGACCGCAGCAGCGATTGCGGCTCCACCCTCGATGCTGTCGATGGCTTCGAGGAGTCCGTTGAGACCGTTGTTGACGTCGATGCCGGCGGCGTCGATGGCGGCACCGTGCTCGGCGAACACGTTGGCGAAATAGACCTTGACTGCATGGCCGAAGATGATCGGGTCAGAGACCTTCATCATGGTGGCCTTCATGTGCAGCGAGAACAGGACACCCTGGCTCTTGGCCTCGGCGATCTGCTCGGCCAGGAAGGCAACGAGGGCGTTCTTGCTCATGTAGGTCGAGTCGACGATCTCGCCGGCGAGGACGGGGACCGAATCCTTGAGAACGGTGACGGTGCCGTCGGTAGCGGTGTGCTCGATGCGGATCGTGTCGTCGGCGGCGATCGTGACCGACTGCTCGTTGCTGAAGAAGTCGCCCGATGTCATGGTCGACACGTGGGTCTTGGAGTCGCTGGACCATGCACCCATCGAGTGCGGGTTCTTTCGGGCGTACTCCTTCACGGCATTGGGAGCACGACGGTCAGAGTTGCCCTCACGCAGGACGGGGTTGACGGCGCTGCCCTTGACCCGGTCGTAGCGAGTCTTGGCTTCGCGCTCTTCGTCAGTGGTGGGATCGTCGAGGTACTCAGGAAGGGCGTAGCCCTTGGCCTGCAACTCGGCGATGGCTTCACGCAACTGCGGCATCGAGGCGCTGATGTTCGGAAGCTTGATGATGTTGGCCTCGGGTGTCTTGGCCAGTTCGCCGAGTTCGGCGAGGGCATCGTCCATGCGCTGGTCAGCGGTCAGCGCCTCGGGGAAGCTCGAGATGATGCGAGCGGCAAGCGAGATGTCGCGGGTCTCGACGGCAACGCCTGCGGCGCCTGCGTAGGCCTCGATGATCGGCAGCAGCGAGTAGGTCGCCAGGGCCGGGGCTTCATCAGTGATCGTGTAGATGATTGCAGAGTCAGTCATCGAGTCTTCCGTGTTCTCCAGATGGGTGAGATGAGCGGGCTCCTGAGAGCCGGCACTCGACCGGAGACCCTACCAACGCAGGCGGTCTCGACGGTTCTTCCAGTGCTACGTTGCCGCTCGTGAAGCTCGCAGAGATCGAGACGTTCGTGACTGTCCCCCCGACCGGCATCGGCGGCTCGTTCTGGGTCCTGGTACAGGTCACCACCGATGACGGCATCACGGGAATAGGCGAGTGCTACGGGATCCCGTTTTCCGCCGACGTCGCCGCGTCGATGGTCACCGACATGTTCGACCGCTACGTGGCGGGCTCGGATCCCCATGATCTCGAGACCATGTACCGGCGTGTGTACTCCGCCGGGTTCACGCAGCGGCCAGACCCGACCGTGATGAGTGTGTTCAGCGGCATCGAGATCGCAGTGTGGGACATTCTGGGGAAAGCGGCCGGCAAGCCGGTTCACCAGCTGCTGGGCGGAGCGTTTCACGACCGTTTACGCACGTATACCTACCTGTATCCGGCGAGCGCTCATCGGCCGCTCGGTGAAGGATCACCAACAACCTCAGAGTCTGATCCGTACCACGACCCCGACGCGGCGGCAGCCCGAGCCCTCCACTATGTCGACCAGGGGTTCACTGCGGTCAAGCAGGATCCCACTGGTCCGTACACGATCCAAGGTGGACGTGAGCTCTCGCTGCCCGAGCTGGCTCGGAGCGAAGCGAACGTGAAGGCCATTCGCGAAGCGGTTGGTGATCGTGCCGACATCTTGTTCGGAACCCACGGTCAGATGGCCACCGCTTCGGCCAGGAGACTCGCCCGGCGCCTCGAGAAGTACGACCCGCTCTGGTACGAAGAGCCATGCCCGCCAGATCAGATGGCAGCGCTCGGTGAGGTCGCCCGCTCGACGAGCATTCCGGTGGCCACTGGCGAGCGTCTCACGACTCGTATCGAGTTCAAGGCAGCGCTCGATGCCGGCGTTCGGATCTTGCAACCCAACGTCGGCCGGAGCGGAGGTATCTGGGAGACGAAGAAGATCGCAGCCATGGCCGAGGCCTACAACGCTCATCTCGCCCCCCACATCTACTGCGGCCCGGTGGCCCATGCAGCAGCGGCCCAGTTGGGGTTCTCCTGTCCGAACTTCTTGATGCTGGAAACCATTCAAACAGCGTTCCACGACGCGGTGGTGACGACGCCGCTGGCGTGGGAGGACGGCTACATGCTGCGCCCGACAGCCCCCGGTCTCGGAATCGAGTTGGACCTCGATGTCATCGCCGCTCACCCCTACACCTCGAGCGGCGGGCGCCTCCATCTCGACGTGACGCAGGTTCCGGTTCCGTCGGACAACACGGCGCTCACGAGCGACCTGCCCTGAAGATCTCTTCAAGGCCTCGTCACAACGGCCGTTGCATGAAGTGACATGCAACAACTGTCCAACAGACTTCCCATCATCATTGCCATTGTCGTTCTCGGCTTTCTCGCGCGAGAGGGTGCCGCACTCTTGACACCGAGCTGGGATCCAGCCGTTGAGCCCTATGTCGCCTTTGTCGAGGAGACACGTCAACTCGAGTTCATCAGACCCGTGACCGTGGTCCGAGCCGATGTCGGCGACGCGTTGAACGACATCAACTCAGCGGAGGAGGAAGGAGCCGGCTCCAACGAGCTCGCCTACGACCCCTACGCCGAGGCCACCCGCCTGCTCGGGTTGACCGGGCAACTCGAGGATCTCCAGGACGCGCGGAACACCATCCAAGAGACGAGCAGCGCTGCGTTCTACGACCCATCGACCCGCACGATCGTTCTGCCAGCCGGACCCATCGATCCACTGCTGGAACTGACGATCGTCCACGAGTTGACGCACGCTCTCCAAGACCAACACGGCTTGTTGGCATACACGTCGGTGGAGTCATGGACCAGTGCTTCACTGCGCAACTCGCTCATCGAAGGCGACGCCCAATTGGTCGAGTACGCCTGGTACGGCGAGCTTTCCGACAGCGCTCGGGCCGAACTCGATGGGCTCATCTCGTCTGGCAGCGCGCCAGATGGGTTCCTCGAGTCGAGCTTCGGAGCGCCGTACGCCCTCGGAGCACCCGTTGTCGAAACGATTCTTGCCGACGGTGGGTACGACGCCCTGAATCGCATGCTGAGGCTGAAATCCCTCGGTTCCGATGAGCGACTGCTCGACCCTCTGTCCGCTTCAGGAGTTCCGAAGTCCGACGCTGAGTCGCGCATCTTCGACCCGGACGGCAACCAGTGGTTCGACGGATGGCTGGGAGCCTTCGCCTGGTATCACGCAATTGCCCCCAGTGCTGGAGCTGAGACTGCACTCACGGCGATCCAGGGATACGACAATGACGTGTATGTGGTCTTCGAGAGCGATGATCAGCTCTGTGCCAGGTTCGAGATCTGGTTCGACACCGAGAGCGACGCTGAGGAGTTCCGCACTGCCGTCCTCAGCTGGGGTGAGGTCTCGCGCCTCATCAACCCCGAACGCACCACGGTTCGTTTGGACGTCTGCGAACCGGTGGGTGACCCAGCGGATCAGGTCAGTGAACTCCTCACGCCACTCGTTGTTCACAATTGGTTGATCGTCCAACACCAGGGTGCGACCGACGCTCGAGCGGTGATTCGGTGTGCAGCAACCACACAAGCGGGAGCGTACGGATTCGTCGAAGGCGATGCCATCGACTGGGCCCAGCTCGCCGCCGAGGCGCCAGGCGCACGTGTGGCCTGCGGCGGGAGCTGAACAACCGAGCACTAGCCGAGCGTTGCGCTGAGGGTCAGAGCCTGACCGCCTCGGACGATGTCGATACCGATGACGTCGCCGGAGAACTTGCTCTGCACGAGGCCAACGACTTCACCGAAGTTGGTGACTGGTGCGCCGTCGATCGAGATGACCCGATCGCCGCTGACGAGACCGGCCACGGCCGCTGCTCCACCATCGACGACTTCGCCGATGACCACGCCCACTTCGTTGTCGGGCTCGCTCGCACTGACGACGCCGAGGACTCCAGCATCGAGCGACGCTCCACTCGTGATGCGTTCGGCGACGCCGAGGGCGGTGTCGATGGGCACGGCGAAGCCGATACCGAGGTTGCCGTTACTCGTGCCATCGGTCCGGATCGACGTGTTGATGCCGATGACTCGGCCAGCGCCGTCTGCCAACGCACCGCCGGAGTTTCCTGGGTTGATGGGCGCATCAGTCTGGATCATCGAGTTGAACCCACCGACCCGATTCGCCACCGGGCGGTTCACCGCAGAGACGATCCCGGCGGTCACGGTCTGCGACAGTTGGAAGGGACTACCGATGGCGACGGCGATCTGGCCTGCGCTGAGATCGACGTCGGTGGCAAGTGCTGCGACAGGAAGGCCTGAGTCAGGTCCGATGGACAGGACGGCGATGTCGTTGCGGGGATCAGCCCCGAGCAGCTCGGCGTCGAAGCTACGACCGTCGGAGGTACGAACCTGGATCTGTTGAGCGCTCTCGATCACGTGGTTGTTCGTGATGATCAATCCATCGGCGTAGACCACGCCAGATCCGAGACCGGCATCGGTCTCGACCTGAACCACGGATGGGCCGAGGCTGGCAGCGACCGCTGCGACAGGGTCATTGCTGACCGGGGCGGCTGGTACCGGGATCGTGGCGCTGCTGTCCTCAGAGAGTGAACCGCTGACCGGTGTCGGATCGCTGATGGCGACCTCCACGTCGGGTTCGTTGCCTCCAGTGAGCACAGCACCGAGGCCGAAGCTGCCCGCAGCCAGGGTGGCACCGGCGACGAAGGCGGCCAGGGTGCGGCTTCGGGGGCTTCGAGAAGAAGGTGGCCCCGACACCTGCGCAGTGGGCGGAACTGCACTGGGTCGGGGCCGGCTGACGCCGACGGTGGAGGGACCCATGCGAGGGTCCGTCGGCGGAGCGACTGGTGAACTTCCGTTCGACACACCGAGCAACGGCGGCCCTGACCTTGAGGGGAGATCAGGCGGCGATGACGGCGTGTCGAACATGTGGATGATGATGAGGCTTGGGTCGAAAAAGCCTCGTAAAGAAGGCTGACATAAAGGACCGAGGGGCCAGAACGGCGCTCCATCCATCGCGATGCATCCCAGTTGCAGCCGCCCAATAGCATTGCCGGATGGCCCTCACTGAAGATGCCCTCCCACGTTGGAGCGTCGCTGACGTTCACCCTTCGCTCGATTCGCAGAGCTTCGTCAACGCCCGAGAACAGATCGGCGCAGACGTCGATCGGCTCCTGGCAACGTACGACGAACTCGACATCCGTCTGACCGATCAACGCCAGCCGACCGCCGCTGATGGGGCCGCTGCCGACCGCGTGTTGCAGCAGCACAACGCCGTGATGGAAGCGCTGGGGGATCTCGAGGCCTACGTCTACGCCTCGGTTGCCACCAACACCCGAAACCAACAGGCGCAAGCGATGCTCGGATCGATCGAAGAACTCGACGCCAAGGTGGGGCCACTGATGGCTCGATTGGCCGAATGGGTCGGTGCGCTCGGTGTCGACGCACTCGCCGAGGTCAGCCCCGAAGCCGCAGAGCACCGTGGGCCTCTTCTTCGACTTGCTGAACGCACCAAGCATCAGATGACCGAGGCCGAGGAGGGCCTGTACTCCGAGCTGTCCACCACGGGCGCAGGAGCGTGGGCCCGACTGCACTCCGACCTGACCTCGCAGCTGAGTGGTGACCTCCACGGCGAGGCAACGCCGATCAATGCGATCCGCGGCATGGCGAGTGACCCGGACGAAGCCAAGCGAGCAGCGGCATACGACGCCGAACTCGAAGCCTGGAGCACGATCTCCACTCCAATCGCCGCTGCGATGAATGCCATCAAGGGTGACGCCAACTCGGTGAACCGCCGGCGCAACTGGTCGAGCCCACTCGACGCGTCTCTGTTTGCCAACAGCGTCAGCCGCCCGACCTATGACGCACTCACTGCTGCGGTCGATGCAGCCCTTCCCGACTTCCAGCGCTGGATGCGGATCAAGGCCGAGATGCACGAGCCGCGCGAGGGTGGCGGCTTGGCGTGGTGGAATCTCATCGCCCCGCTGCCCGGCATCGATGCTGCACTGTCCTGGGACGACGGCATCGAGATCGTCGACGCCGCCTTCCAGTCCTACGGCGGTGACCTCGGTGGTCTGGTCAAGCGAGCACTCGATGAAGAGTGGATCGATGCGCCGCCCGAGGACGGCAAGGTCGGGGGAGCGTTCTGCATGCCGTTCGTCGGTGATCGCTCGCTCGTGCTCCTGAACTGGTCCGGCTCGGTTGATTCCGCTCAGACCACCGCTCACGAGTTGGGGCACGCCTATCACAACGTCACGCTCGCCGGCCGTACGCCGCTGCAGCGTCGGCTCCCGATGGCGCTCGCCGAGACCGCCAGCATCTTCTGCGAGACGCTCACCGTTGATCACGGCTTGTCTCAGCTCGAAGGCAAGGCTCGCCTCGCACTGCTCGACACCGACATCGCCGGAGCCAACCAAGTGGTGGTCGACATTCGGTCGCGCATCCTGTTCGAGACCGAGGTGTTTGCTCGCCGTCAGAGTCGCACGCTCGGAGTCGATGAACTCTCCGAGATGATGAACGAGGCACAAGCGGCTTCGTTCGGCGATGGCATCGATCAGACCACCGCCCATCCCTGGATGTGGCTGTTGAAGGGGCACTACTACGGCGCCCACTTCTACAACTGGCCGTACACGTTCGGGCATCTCTTCGGCTTGGGCCTGTTCGCCAAGTACGGCGAGGACGCTGATGCGTTCCGGCTCACCTACGACGATCTGCTCTCGCGAGCGGGGATGGACACCGCTGAGGATCTCGGCGCCGTCTTCGGCCTCGACATCACCGACGTGGCCTTCTGGACCGCCAGCCTCGATGTGGTTCGCGATCGGATCAACCAGTACGAGGCACTCGCTGCCGAGCTGGGAATGATTCAGCGCTGACGGTCAGGTCGGCAGGCGGTCGCCGGTCATGGCGCCAGCGATCGGTCCGCCGTTTGGTGCTTGTGCCGTCAGGCCGTTGATGACCCCGTTGTGGTCTTCGGCCGATCTGTTCTGGCTGAGCTTGCGTTTGGCCTCGACGCGCTCGACCACCATCTCGATGCCGACAATGGCTCGCTGTTGCTTGGCGATGAACTCAGCGGGAGCGTCGTCGACCGCCCATGGCACCGGCAGATCTGCTTCGTTGTGAGTGGTCAGGTCGACGATCTGATTCCCGACCCAGGCCTGGTCATCGTGGACGGTGAGTTGGCCGTGCAGATGGATGACCTCGTAGTTCCATGTCGGCACGACCCTCCCGTGTTCGGCCTTCGACCGATACCACCCTGGCGAGATGTAGGCGTCGGCGACAGCGACGATGATCAAGGCCGGTCGGTTGGCGATCTTGCTGAGCGGGTTGGCTCGGGCGAGATGAGCTCGCACCGAAGAGAGAGCGTCGTCCACGACAAAGGGGAGTGGACTCGACATCAGGCCGTCATCGGTCGCGCAGACCAGATGTCCGAAGCCCGTCGAACGAACCAAGTCGAGGACAACCGATTCGTCAGACTCGGCGAAGTGGGAAGGCGTGTACATCTGCGCCACCGTAGATCGGTGAGCCACGTCTGTCGGTCGCAATTCCGGCGGCGACATCGAACGCGTGTGCCAGGATCACTCCATGGCCGTCGACGACCCTCCTCTTGTCGATGTCGATGTGAACGGCCAGGGGCTTCGGCTCCGACCATTCGCCGAACGAGACCTGGATCTGATCGAGGAAGCGGCGAGCGATCCGTTCATTCCTCGCATCACGACCGTTCCTTCTGTCTTCACCCGTGACGAGGGCGCAGCCTTCATCGAACGTCAGCTCCGACGCCGGCTGAGCGGCGAGGGTTGGTCGCTCGCCATTCATGACGAGGCGGCCGGCCGTGCCATCGGTCAGATCGGCTTGTGGCTCCGGAACGCACACAAGGGCAGGGCCGAGATCGGATACTGGATCGCCGAGTCAGGACGGGGGAACGGCGCCGCTGGTCGAGCCACGGACCTCCTCAGCGGCTGGGCGTTCACCAACCTCGACGTGTCCCGGCTGTCGCTCTTCATCGAGCCATGGAACGTCGGGTCGATCCGATCCGCCGAGGCTGCAGGCTACGAACGCGAGGGCCTGTTGAAAGGCTGGGAACGCGTTGATGGCGTGGCGAAAGACATGCTCTCATTCGTGCGCCTGCGAGATCCCCGTTGATCAGCAACCGCCGCCGGTACTCGGACGGTCTGGGATCGAGGTGTCCACCACCTCGATGTGGACATGGGGCCAAGCCGGGTCCCCGGTGGAGGCATCGATCTGGGAACGGAACGGCAGCTGGTTGGGGTGGTCGGCCAAGACCGTCTCACCGGCGGTCACGCGATCGCCGGTGGCGACATGGAGCCCGAGGATGTGCAGCACCTTGACTTCGATCCCTGGATGCCCGTCCGGCTCGATGACGACGTAGTCGTCGGCGTATCGGCAGTAGAGCGTGTAGCCACCGGCACGGACGACGGTACCGGTCACTGGTGAACGGACCTCGACGAGGGGATGTGCTGCGATGTCGGCAGCGCCACGGCGGTTGGTGTCACGGTTGCGGGAGTCCATCACGAACGATGGCGATGCTCCGTCGACATCGACGATCTGCTGGGCGCCGTCGTGGTTCGACTGATGGAATCCAATCAGTTCGACTGCCGCTGACGGCTGGCGAAGCTCGATGTCGCCGACGGTTCCGAACACCGGCCATTCGGTGATCTCCCACACGCGAGGTTGCCCGCCCTCGACAGGACCGAGATCTCGACAGTCCCGGATGGGGACGCCATCAGATGGGAGCGGTCGGTCGGCCACGAACTCGACCGAGAACGAGAAGTGCACCATCAGCTCAGCGCGAGTGATGTTGGTCTGGAGACGTCCAAGCCAGTACGAGGCCCCCGCTGCGTCGGGATCGCGATCCAGTGTGTTCTGGTACACCAACTCGACGAATGCGTCGTCGTCGAGATCGCCGTAGGTCTCGATGAACTCGGGGCTGGCGTTGAAGAACTCGGCGATGCGCTCGATGGTCTGGCAGCGCTCGTATTGGTCGAGCCAGTACAGCGCGCCACCGGCATCGGGCTTGCGGTCGAAGAACGTCCAATAGAGGCGCAGGACACGAGCGTGACCCTCGTGCAGCTCCTCGATCTCGGCGACGTCTTGGAACGTCATCGGCTCCCGCTCCTGAGCCAATGCCGGAGGGGCGGAGGCGAGAGTGGAGGCGAGCATGGCAACGGCTATGAGCAGGCGGCGCAACATCGCCGACGAGTCTGCCACGGATGCGCTGCTCGAGATCAGCTCACGGTGACGGCAGGGTAGAAGGCGACGTGATCCTTGATCTCGGCGGCCTTGTCCTTCGGTGCTTCGTAGGTCCAGGCGGCGTTGTCGGCACTTTGTCCGTCGACCGTGATGGTGAAGTAGTTCGAGGTGCCCTTCCAGGGACAGCTGGTGGTGCGGTCGGTCTTGGAGAAGTGATCCCAGGCAATCGAGTCAGCCGGGAAGTAGTGGTTGCCCTCGACGATCACGGTGTTGTCTGACTCAGCGAGGACGGTGCCATTGAAGGTTGCGGTGGTCATGCCAACTCGAACACCAACACGCCTGCTCAGCATTCCATCGCGCGTTGATGAATCAGCTTTGTTGGACGAACTCGACCCAGTTGCCGTCGGGGTCTTCGACCATGCCGATCGAGACGCCGGGGCGGATCTCTGACTCGGGCACGGCAACGGTCACGCCAGCTGCGACACATGCCGCCATCATCTCGGTGAGGTTCGTGATCTGCATGGTGAAGTAGCGCATGCCGGTGGCGCCAGCGATACCGCCGGGAGCAGCGGCCTGCGGCGTGTTCGTGAGGTTGACGAGCTTGATCATCGTGTCGCCGCACATCAGACGGTGCATGGTGCCGCCGCCGCCGATCGGCATGGGCGTGTCGGCCTGGTGCTCGAATCCGAGCAAGCCGACGTAGAAGGCCAGCGCCTTCTCGCTGTCGGTGATCACGATGCCGAGATCGATGGCGGACTTTGCAAGCTGAACGGGCATGGCCGGACGCTACTCGTCGGCACCGTCGTCGTGCGAGTCACTGCCAGGCGACGCGCCGTCGAGCGAGTTGATGCCCGCGAGGCCCCGCTGCCAGGCCCCGAACAATCCGGCGTAGTGGCCACCGCTGGCGACGAGATCGTCGTGGGTTCCCAACTCGGCGATGCCACCTTCAGCAATCACGGCCACACGATCGCACCGTTCCGACGTGGACAGGCGGTGCGCAATCGCAATGACGGTTCGGCCCTGCATGAGCGACTCCATCGCTCCCTCGATGACATGCTCGGTTCCGGGGTCGAGACTCGAGGTGGCCTCGTCGAGCACGAGGACGGCTGGGTCCATGAGCGCTGCACGGGCGAGCGAGACGATCTGGCGTTCGCCCGCCGAGAGACGGCTGCCGCCTTCACGCACTTCGGTGTCCAGGCCATCAGGGAACTGATCGAGCCACGAGAGCAAGCCAATGCGATCGAGCGCCTGCAACACGTCTGCTTCGCTCGTGTTGGGACGGGCAATCGCGATGTTGTCGCCGATGGTTCCGCTGAACAGGTGGCCCTCCTGCGGCACCACCAGGATGTGGGCCCGGAGGTCGGCTTGAGATGCCTCCCGAAGATCGACTCCGCCGTAGACCACGGATCCCTCGGTCGGGTCATAGAAGCGCACAGCGAGCTTGGCCAGCGTGGATTTGCCCGCACCGGTCGGCCCGACGAACGCAATGCGTTCACCTTCGGCAATCGTGAGGTCGATACCTTCGACGACCTTGGGGCCAGCGCCGTAGGCAAACCCGACGCCCGTCAGGACAAGGTCGCCAGCGTCGGGAAGCGGCTTCGGCGTCTCGGGTTCATCGACCTCGATGGGCTCGTCGATGAGACCGAAGAGCTTGGCCAACGACGCGGTTGCGGATTGGACGAGGTTGAACAGTTGGCTGAGTTGCTGCACGGGCTCGAACAAGCCCTGCAACAGCAGGATGAAGGCGACCACGGTGCCGATCGACAGGCGGCCCTCGTTGACGAACCAGCCACCGACACCAATCGCCACTGCGGTTGTCGCAGTGCCGGCGAACTCGATGATCGGCAGGTACCAAGCGGCGACCTTCACCGACTTCATGTGGGCTTGGTACAGCTCGTGATTGGTCTCGGAGAACTGATCGGCCTGTACCTCTTCACGAGCGAAGGCCTGCACGATCCGGACGCCGCTGATGCCTTCTTGAAGAGCTGACAGTGTCGAGCCAATGCCGTCGCGAACATCGAGGTAGGCCCGATTCGAATCTCGCTGGAACTTGACCGAAGCAATGGACACGATCGGGATCGAGACCAGGCAGATCAGCATCAACTGCCAGCTCAGAAGGAACAACGCCACCGTGGTGCCGATCAGTTGCAGAGCGGCAGCGGTGAACATCAGCAAGCCGAACTGGACCAGCTCGGACAGCGAGTCGATGTCCGACGTCATGCGAGAGACGAGAATGCCCGTCTTTTCCTTGTCGAAGAACGGCATCGACTGCTTCAGGAGCTTGTCGAAGACCGTCCGTCGAAGGTCTCGGAGGAAATTCTCACCCACTGTGGCGAGTGCAAGAATCGCTGTTCGATAGAGGAAGTAACCGAGCGCGGCAGCGATCAGATAGCCACCAACGCTGGTGTTGAGGACGAATCGGTCACCCTCCCTGATTCCGCCGTCGATCGCACGGCGCACGAGGAATGGCCCAGCCAAGATCGTGCCCGTCCACAACACGAGGAGACCCATCGCGATGAGTGCGCCTCGCTTGTACGGGGCGATGCGTCGAGCGGTCCGCCTGAGCACCTTGGTGGTTTGAGTCAGATCGAGCTTCTCGCCCTCTTCGACCCCGCCTTGAAGCCAACCCACTAGTTGCCCGTCCCTGCGTCGGGGGCGGCAACTGCGGGTTCACTGCTGGCAAGCACCTGGCGGTAGCGCTCGCTGGCGGCCAGGAGGTCTTCATGGGTTCCCTGTGCTGCGATGCGTCCCTGGTCCAGCAGCACGACGCGATCGGCCAGCGCAATCGTTGCCGGTCGATGGGCGATGACGATGGTGGTTCGACCGTCCATCACCTCGGCCATGGC
>JAULCF011013445.1:0-16560 GCA_032361265.1 Devaleraea mollis
ACTTGAGCAATGGAATTTCTAAATAAGAAATAAGTACAAACAGCACAAATTAATCAAAAAAGCAGTATTAGTTAATGCATTGTTATGATTAAACAAAAAAAGGAGTTATCGCAGTTCGTGTTTTTGTCGGAGGATTAATAGAAATGGCTACATTTAGTTTTTAGCTAAAAGTGGATCTTCTGCCTAAGTTTTTCTGATTAAATAAAAGGATTTACCGTTCTTTTAAGAACATTAAAAAAAATATTTTTCCCATAAAAAAGAATTCTAACATTTAAAATCCTGCAAAGCCAATCTTTACAAATTAGAAGAAAATACAACGCAATAATAAATACATTTTTATTTGATAAATTTGTTTTTTTTATTTATGTTGCGAAAGATTAGATAAAGCACATCCTTAAACTTCCCCCTTTTCTACTAAAATTCCCCTAATTTTAGCAATGCCTATAAGGTGCTGATTCAGCCAACAAGCAACACTTAAACCTCACTTTAAGACAAAAAAAATTGATTTATTTAGTTGAATAGGTAATTTCCCATTTTACTAAATATAGGTTTTAATTATTTAAAATCAACTCCCAATTTTTTACATACTCACATTCAATAAATAAAACAAGTTTAGTAAATCACTAAAAAAGGAATGCTGATTAGTGATTATATAATAGTAGTTAGTTTAATATGACTGACGACTTAACGGATTAGTGCATTCGTAACTGAAGGATTTAGAAAGTGGAAATTTTCTATTTAAAAATAAAAATCATCAAAATTTGAGTTTTAATATTTGTCGAAAGCATGATATTTAAATAAAAATTTTCAGGAAGATTAAATATACTATGAGTATGCAGTCAAAAACTTTTACATTAATTAATTATCTGATTAACAGGCGTTTATTAAGCTTGATATTTTTTGTATGCTCTTTTGCTTCCTTCAGTTATGGACAATGTTCCATGTCTTGTGATGATGAAATTCAAGTCTCCTTAAATAATGAATGTGAGGCGGAGATTACCTATCGGATGATTTTGCGAGACCCTGACAACTCCAATATTTGTAGCCCTAATGGACCAACGGCTTATAAGGTAGTTATAATGGATGAGGAAGGCGTAGAAATTCCGTCCAGCCCAATCATTACTTGTGAATATGTAGGACGTACTTTATTGGTGAAGATAAAGCATTGGTATTCAGGAAATAGTTGTTGGTCGAAGGTTGTTGTAGAGGATAAAATAGCACCACGAATTAGCTGTGAATCGGTTGAATTGTGGTGTAATGAAAATACGGCTCCTATCTCAGAAGGAGGCAACGTACCAAATCCAGTCCTCAAAGATATTTGCCCTGAAGATTGCTCTGGGATAACGTTTGACTATGAGGATAAAATAGTTAGGAACGCTTGTGACGATGAAGGATTTTTAAACGGAATAGCAGGAACAATTTATCGAACCTGGACGACTTGCGATGATAATGGGAATTGTAATACTTGCGTGCAAACGATTACATTAAGGCTGGCAGAATTAGGAGAAATTAGTTGGCCACCTAACTATATAGAAGAGCAGGCCTTTTCTTGTATAGATTTTTCCCCAGAGGATTTAAGCTTAACGGGAATGCCTAGTTTACACGATTTAGGAATTACACAAGATGTTTGTCAAATCACTTCGAATCATAAAGATGCTATTATATTAAAATGCGGTGGTGCTTTTACCATCGAGCGTACTTGGACATTACTTAACACATGCACAGAAGAGACACTGGAACACGTTCAATTGATTGAGGTGGCGGACAAAACAGCGCCTCTAATTGCTTGCGACAACGGTGATATTACCGTTGTTGCTTCAGGTGCATTAACGCCTTTTTCTTGTTTAGCAACGGTAATGATTCCTGCTGCAGTAATTACCGACGATTGTAGTGCTATGGAGGATATAGAGGTGATTACCAAAGTATATGGAATAGATGAAGAAACTGGTCAAAAGAAAGTAGTCGCTAGCGTAGAAGATGAGAATGGAGGATTTATGTTAGATTTAGCATATGGAAGGTATGAGATTTATTATCAAGCAACAGATGCTTGTGGCAATGTTAGTGATAATTTAGACAATGCTTGTACGATAGAAATAAAAGATGATATTGCACCAACTCCAGTTTGTAATGGCCTAACCAAATTGTCTTTAGACAAAAATGGAGAAGGAATTATATATGCGGAGTCTTTTGATAATGGAAGTTATGATAATTGCTGTATTGAAACATTCCAAGTTCGTCGGATGGATGTAGATTCAGCGGAATTAATGGATTATGTAGTTTTTAATTGTGAAGATGCCCAAATAGATGACCCTTTAATGGTCATGCTACAGATTACAGATTGCTATGGAAATAGTGCCATTTGTATGATAGAAGTATTGATTGACGATAAAACACCACCAACCATTACTAGTTGCGCAGACCCTGTTAGTGTAGCTTGTAGAAGCCGACTAAGCCTAGCTGAAATTAGAGATAGTTTGTTGACACCGCCAACTGTGGAGGAGGATTGCGTCGGAGGACTTAACTATAATGTGATATTAAAAGAAGATTTTAGAAATGACTGTGGTGTAGGTGCAGTTATTTATACTTGGGAAGTATATGATGCTGCTGGAAATGGCCCAACTACTTGCGAGCAAATAGTTGCTTTTATAGATGATACACAGGTAACGATTAATTTCCCTGGAGACTTTTTGGATACCACTTGTGTTACGGATGTAGCAGAATTAACACCTGATAGAACAGGTGGCTTAGAAATTATTGGAAATGATTGTGAAACGGTAGAGTTTTTCTACGAAGATTCACCTATTCAGGATAAGCATCCATCTTGCGTGACCTTTTCTAGAACGTGGCTGGCTAAAAACCTTTGTACAGATTCTATTTACGAGCATGTTCAAATGATTTCGATTCAGGATGTAGAAGCACCCATTTTCAATTGTAATGGAGACTTTTTTGATATTTGTTTAGATGGAGATACTTGTACTAGGTCTTTTAGAATAGATGGCGTAACAGCGTTAGACTGTAGTGATGAGGTGACGATAAGCGCAAAATGGACTTTTACGCCAGCGGATATATGCACGGGGGCCGTAACAACGGGGTCGATAGAAAATGCAGGAAACGGATTTGATGGTCCAGCAGTTGGTCTAGGGCAATTATGGGTTGATTTTTACGCAACAGATGCTTGTGGCAACGAATCTGTTTGCAGAAGGGATTATACGATTAAAGATTGCCAAGCTCCTGAAATTATTTGTATTCCAGGCTTAACTTTAAATTTAGATGATGCTGGAGCAATAGAAGTGTGGGCAAATGATTTTCATCAAGAAATTATTGATAATTGTGAAGATTGCGGAAATGAGTACATTTTTTCTTTTTCTCAAGATACGAGCGAAACAGTAAGGTTTTATGGATGCGATGATTTAGGCCTTAAATCTGTACAGGTTTGGATAACAGATGCATCGGGTAACCAAAATTTCTGCCCCGTTACTTTTGTTATCAAAGGTGCAGATATATGTGCTGGATTAGGGCAAGATACGACCGTTACGCTTGATACACTTGGAGGCATGGCAGGAATAGTTGGACAGATTTTTAAAGAATCTGGAGAAGCAGTAGAAGCAGTAGAAGTAATAGCGGAAAACCATTTATCAGAGCAGATGGATAAATCGTTGACGAATACAAATGGACAGTATGATTTTGAATTTGCTAGAAGCTCCAATTTGAATATTAACCCTAAAAAAGAGGGAGATATATTAAATGGCGTTACTACTTATGATATTTTACAATTGAGAAGACATATCCTAGGATTTGTGGAATTAGATTCTCCTTATAAAATGATAGCAGCCGATGTGAATCATAGTAATTCCATTACTACGGCTGATATTGTGGCTTTAAGAAAGGTCATTTTACAAATAGACGAGACGTTTAAAAATAATACTTCTTGGCGCTTTATTAAAGCAGATTATGAATTTTTGAATCCTGCCAATCCATTTGCAGAAGAAATGCCAGAATATGCAACTATTCCAGATTTGACAACCGAAATGAAAATAGACTTTATTGCCATCAAAATAGGAGATTTAAATGGCAATTCAGTAGGTAGGAGCACATTGCACCAAACCGCACAATCTAGAAATCAACATCAAATTGACTTTTCCTTAAGGGACAGACAAATTAGTAAAAACACTATTGAAACGATTACTTTTACACTAAACAAAGCAACTATTCAAGCACTACAGATGACGCTTAGTTTTGACCCTAGTCTAGTAGAACTAGTGGATATTCCAGCAACGAGCCAAGTTAGCGACGCTAATTTTGGTACTCGTTTCTTGGATAGAGGGTTTTTAACGATGAGTTGGGAAGCACCAACGAACACCAATGAACAATTAAGTTTTAAACTAAAGGTGAAAACGAATAAGACTGTGGCAGTAAGCGAATTATTTACGATTAATTCTGCTTTCACCCCTGCCGAAGCTTATGATGGACTAGGTACGGTTTATCATATGGGATTAGTGTTTTTGGATAATAAATATGATTACGCATTATTCCAAAACCAGCCAAATCCATTTAAGCAAGCGACGACTATTCGATTTACACTACCTGCGAAAAGCCAGGGCAAATTGACAATTTTAGACAGCACAGGACGAACACTAAAATCCATCGAGCAAACCTTTGAGAAAGGAATCAATGAAGTGGAAATGAAGGAGGTGCAACAAAAAGGTTTGTTGTTCTATCGACTAGAAACTGAATTTGGTACACGGACTCAGAAAATGCTTCGAGTGGAGTAAGCGTTAACAATATCGCCTATTGATTAACGAAATTTTATAGATTACAACAGTTAAGAAATACCTAATAAGCAAAAAAATAGCCAATCGTTTCCTTGGGTGAGGAAGCGATTGGCTTTTTTTATGTACTTATTATTTGTTCGTTACTAATCCACAATTTTAAAAGTAGTTCGTCGATTCGCTTGATTCTCGGCATCTGTACATCGAGCACAAATACAATCTACCGCAGGGGAAGATTTACCATATCCTCTAGAAGACAATCTAGTATCTTCTATTCCAGCAGATATTAAATAATCTACCGCAGATTTTGCCCGTCGAGCGGATAAA
Organism: Devaleraea mollis; assembly: GCA_032361265.1. NCBI lineage: Eukaryota > Rhodophyta > Florideophyceae > Palmariales > Palmariaceae > Devaleraea > Devaleraea mollis. Next base: position 5,097 of record JAULCF011013445.1, read on the forward strand.
TCTTGGTTATAATTCGCGGGACCTTGGCAATCAGTATGTGCAGCTAGTTCTATTTTAATAGTTGGATTTTGACTCAATAAATCTGCCAATTCATTTAAGGTTGGTTTGGCATCATTTCGAATATCTGCCTTATCGAATTCATAATAAATATTGTCTAAAACAATCTCTTGATTTTTGAAAATTTTATCCAAAACAATCTCTATTTCAAACAATCGGTCAGGGTCAGTAGGGTCTTTGCTAATACCTTTAGTAGAAAATCGTTCATCATTATTCAAATAATTTTCATTGTAGGCAAAAAAATCATAATTCGTATCTTCTGTTAAAGTTAATTCAAATAGCCCATTTGCGCCCACTTTGACGGTCTCACTTTTTCCATTGATAGTGATTTGTACACTCGCACCTTCCAAGGGTTTTCGTCCTAAAACGCGACTATTTGGATTATTGGCATCTTCATAAATTTTTTCTAAAACATAGCCATTCAAAGTCATCGTATAAACCACTGGTGGTATTTCTTTAGTCGTATCTTTTGGTGGGGGAGGAGGAGGCACTAATTTTTCAAAAGTATAAATATCATCTAAGCCATTACCTTCGTCGCGGGTGGAAGTAAAGTAGCCTTTATGAATCACTTTTGGATTGATAATTGGCGCTCGATAATCTACTACATAATTAAAATCATCTGCGCCAGAATTAATTGGCGCTTTTAGGTTGAAAGGCGAAGACCATTCCCCATCATCTCTTTTATAAACTCTAAAAACATCTAATCCACCCATTCCCGCATGGAAATCAGAAGAGAAATAAAGGGTGTCTGCATCAACTGTTGGAAATTTTTCATGTCCAATCGTATTGATATTTCTACTCAGAATTTTAGGAATATCCCAGCCTGCGGGTGTCCGCTTGCTTTCGTAAATATCAAATCCACCCCAACCATCGTCAGGGTGATTAGCTGAAAAATATAAGGTATTTCCATCATCAGAAAGGGCTGGGCTAATGTAATTTACTGCGGGTTCTGTAAAAAGGACAACTTGTGGGACAGTCCAACTATTACCATTCCTTTCACTCTTCATAATTTTACAAAAAGCTTGGTTGTCTTCATCTCCAAAACAACGAATAAAATACATTTCACTAAAGTCCTTAGTGAAAACTGCTGAACCTTCATTGTGCACCGTATTAATGGGGGATTCAAAAGGAGTCACTTCATTCGTATTCAAGTCAACTATAAATAAGTCCATGAAATCTTTCCCTGTCCAAGTGTATTCTTCTTCTCCCATACTTTCCGCTCGGTCAGAACTAAAAACCAAGGCATTGCCCAAATAAATAGCAGGAGAAAAATCAGCTGCTCGATTATTGAATCTGGTCTTTCCAATGGTATATTCTTCATAAGCGCCTACGGATAACCATTTCATGGCAATTTCACAATTCCGAATTTCTCGTTTATATTCATAAGGGCTACCAATCTCATTTCCTAAATCTTTAAAAGCCTGAGCTGCTTCTTTATATTGCTGCGTTCGTTTCAATGCATAGGCATATTCTTCCAAAGCATCTGTCCCATAAGAATAATCGTAAGCGGTCAAATACCATTCTATTGCGGCGTCAGATTGGTTGGTGAGTTTATAACTTTCGCCAACTAAAAAAGCCAATTTTCCTTGGTCAATTCGACTCTTAGCACGCTTATACTCCGACTTAAGCATCGGAATAGCTCTTTTGAATTGCTTGCGCTCAAAAGCGGTCGTACCATCTTTAATTTTCTGAACATAGGTACAACTACCAATAAAACAGAGTAAGGAAAAAGAAAGGAGTATATATTTGAACATATTGGGTGAATTTTATTGCACTCAAAAAAATGAATTAAAGCGAAAATTAGTGATTGTTTATCAAAAAAACGTTTGGAGCTACTTTTTTGTTGTTATTTTTTTGAGCGTAGCACCGACATTCTAGAAAGCTATTCCTATTAAAGAGGCGAAAGCTGACGAATTAGTTGTAGACCAGCTTGTTCCCAATTGTAAAAAGTAGGCATCTGTGTATGGAGGGTTTGTTGTAAATGAGCTAACAATTTAGGAGATTGGACCATATTTTCTAATTGCTGGACCAAATCAGTTAAATCAGTCGCCAAATAACCTGTTGAACCGTGCAGGATATGACTGCCAACATTCCCACCTTGCAAAGCTAAGATAGGCAAGCGAAAAGTCCTCGCCTCTTGCAATGCCATCCCATAGGTTTCCATAAAAGAAGTAGAAATAAATAAATTACTTACTTTATAATACGAGTGTAATTGTACGGAAGAAAGTTGCCCGTGGTAGTGTATTATTTTTTTTAAAAAGGTGTTAGATGCTATTAATGCTAAACATTCTTTAGCATAGGTTTTTTCTATAGCCGACGAACCTGCTAGATGGATATGAATGGATAGGTTTTGTGTGCGTAAGGAACTTTTAGAAAGTTGCTCTAAAAAAGGTAAAATACCTTTGCGTTCTACTAAATTAGCAACGATTAATGCCTTGATAGGCGTTGGATTTTTAGGGGAAATAAGAGCGGGTATAAAGTCAATAGCAGGCGGAATAACTATTTTGAGTTGCTTTAAATTATTGGTAGCTAAATAATCCGCTGTAAATTGACTACTCGTTAAAAATCCGTCGAATTGAATTAAAGCGGGAAATTCTTTTTGTTGAAAATAATTGGCGGCGGTCCAGTTTTTAGGCGGATATAAACTTTCTAAATGATGAACAATCAACCAAAATTGCGTTTGCTTATTTTTTTTGATAAAAATTGGGTCGAGCTGCGTGAAATATAAGGTGTCAAAAAAGTAAGCTCCTTGCAATTGAGCAATGGATTGTTGCTTGAATTCCGCTAAATCCATTACTTCAATGACTTGACCATTTGCTCGCAGCCCTGCGATTAAATTTTTATTGTAAATATTCCCTCCAGACTGAAATGCATGGACATCAGGAATGACAAAAGTTAAAGAGGTAGCAATTGAAAGACGCAAAGATTGAAAGGTTAAAAGGTGACTTAGTAAAATAGTATGATTTTTGGTCAAAATTACATTAATTTTTACTTTGAGATTTTATTTTACTGTTTTAAAATTTTCTTAGTAATAAAATATGTCGGGCATACTATTATTTTAAATTTATTATTAGAGAAACTAAGGAGGCAAACAAGTTAAGGACTACATTTGTTCCACTTTCCTATTTCCTTTACAAACCTATGAAGCCATTAGGTGGGGGATAAAAATGCCCCAATAATTAAAATAATCTATGCAATTTTTAAAACCCTCTTTTTTTATTATTGGAGAGCGAAAATGTGGGACCTCTTCTTTATATCGCTATTTAGTAGCGCATCCAAATGTATTGCCTTGTCAATTAAAAGAGCCTAATTTTTTTGGAAAAGGAGCAGCGTATGTTCACCAGCATATAGGAGATTATTGGCAATTATTTCCTAAACAGCAACAGGTGAAGCGATTCAATTCGATTGGCCAGAATTAAATGACCAAGGAATTTTATACCATGAAGCGGTAACGGTAGCGAGGAAGGCAGATGTTCAATACCTTACAGGAGAAGCAAGCGTCAATACTTTTTATGAGGTAAACCCACAGCTGGTACAACAATATTTACCGACCACTAAATTGATTCTATTATTCCGAAATCCAGTAGCAAGAGCCTTTTCTCATCATCGAATGTTTCAACGTTTTCAAGAAGAAGGCAGAGATTTAGGGTTTAAAGTCAATGATTTTGCCACGGATATTTTAGCAGAAATGGCATTGATTAAAAAAGGAGGTAAAGGGCATTATTTATCACCGAGTATTTATTTGCCAACTTTAAAGCGTTGGAGGACTACTTTTGGAAAAGACCAAATTAGGGTCTATTTTGCCGAAGATTTGGCTAACTTAGATACAGCAGATAAAATGATGGGCGATATACAGGAATATCTGAATTTACCTTTTTTCGATTATGAGGCTATTTTAACTCAAAAATTTAATGTGGCGCCAAAGGTGAATATGGACGCAGAAATTAAAGTTAAATTAGCGGCTTTTTTTAAAAGTTATAATCAAGAATTAGCTGAGTTTTTAAATTGCTCTTTGCCGAAAGAATGGGATTATTTAGCTGGTCGGTAACATTATTTCGCTTTAGTTATAAGAATAGTCAGGGCGAATGAATTCGCCGATACGATTTAAAGCAAAAATGAGAACGGTCTCATTAATTTATACACCTAATAAAACTCATAATCTCACCTCAATATGACAGGAACAATCAAAAAGAAATTAGGCGTTTTACGCTCCATAGCCATGTATTATTGGAAACCATTCAATAAGCGCAGATTGACGAAATTTTATGCCAATTTCATTGACGAAAACTCGCTTTGTTTTGATATTGGGGCGCATTTAGGCAATCGAACGAATGCTTGGCGAGCATTAGGTGCAAAAGTGATAGCAGTTGACCCACAACCGCAATGCTTAGCTTTTTTGCGTCAAAAATTTGGTAAAGATAAAGGGGTAACTATTTTACCAAAAGCAGTTAGTGATACATCGGGTAAAGCAAATTTGCACATTAGTCAATTAACGCCAACCATAAGTACTTTAGCAGATAAAGATTGGCAAAAAAAGATGAACGATGCGACTTCTTTTGAAGTCAATTGGGAAGAAACAATAGAAGTAGAAGTGGTGACATTAGACCAATTAATAGCGGAGTATGGGATGCCTGATTTTTGTAAAATTGATGTAGAAGATTTAGAATTACAGGTACTAAAAGGGTTAACTCAACCGATTCCTTGTTTGTCTCTAGAGTATTTTGTGCCAACCTTAGAAAGAGTTTATGAATGCATTGACCAATTAAGCACTTTAGGGAAGTATGAATATAATTGGTCGTTTGGCGAATCACAGGTGATGAATAGTGAAAAATGGTTATCTGCAAAGGCAATGAAAGCTGTTTTTGATGAATATACCCAAGCAGACCCTTCTGGAGATATTTATGCTAGATTGGTTAAAGTGTAATTTTAAATTTTTAAAAACGATAGGAATTAATTGAATTGCCTCATATTATCTACTGCGAAGCATCCGTTGCCTTAAAATCTAATTTTTGCAACAGATGAATGGTAACGGATAATATCAGTATATTCGCTGACACGCTATAGACTAGTAGCCAGTTTTATTAGTGTAGGATGAATACCTACCGTCTAGCTTGAAAATTATAAATTGAAAATTGAAAATTATTCAATACTTTATCACCCATCCCAATCCTTCATTCAACAAAGTACCACCTCGCAAAGCTTCAAAAAAAGCAGGACTATCCGCAAAAGGAATTTCATCCGTAATATGCGCATCAAAAACGGGATTTTTGAGCAATTCCCAAACCACTTGTTTGCGTCGTTGATAATCCCAACGAGCATTTTTAGCAAAAGGCACATGCCCAACTTGAGAACTAATAATTTGTTTGCGATGGTAATGAAAATCAGCGCCCAATTGTAACTGAACCGATTTGGTACCATACCAACTTAATTCGATAATCTTTCCTTCCATTCCGACTGCTTCAATACAGGCTTGTAATCCAGCGGAAGAACCAGACGTATGAAAACTATAATCGAAATTTTGTAAGGTCTTCGGATTGGTTGGGAAACCCATCTGATTGGCTTGAGCGATACGGTAAGCATTTTTTTCTAGTACTACCACTTCGACCGCAGGCATTAAAGAAAGTAGTCGAGCCACCAAGCCACCAATCATACCAAATCCACAAACGACGACCCTATCTCCAACACTTACGCCACTATCCCATACGGCATTTAAAGCAGTCTCTATATTACTAGCTAAAGCCGCCCTTTTTGCAGGAATGCCTTTTGGAACAAGACTAATAGTAGAAGCGTCAGCAATTAAAGCATCTTGATGAGGATGTAAGAAATGAACCAATTGACCTGCGTGTGCGCCTTCTGAAAGCACCTGACCAACTAAAGAATAGCCATATTTAACAGGAAAACTGAAATCACCGCCCATACTAGGCACTCGCATTAATTGATGCATAGCAAGCGGAACTTGTCCATTAGCGACTAGTTTTTCCGTCCCAGTACTTACCAAAGAATACAAACTTTTAATGATTAATTGATGGGGTAGGGGAGTGACTAATGCTTCTTGCTGGAGCGAAGATTTTGAGTGGGAAAGATGCCAAAGAGCAGTACTTATCATAGCGTAGATTGATTTAAATTTAAGCTAGTAAAATGAGTTTTAGCAACACGCCACCCAATTGGTCAGTTTAACGGCAACTAGCAACTCAACTCAAAAATCCAGTAAACATCATACTATCCCCAAAAGGCAGAAAATTATATTCCTTAAAAGTAATGGCTTCTTGAACCGCCTCAATATTAGGTAAAACGATACTGGCTTTACCTGAACCAAAAATCATCGGTGCAATATGCAATTGCAAAATGTCGATGGCTTTGGAATTAACAAAATTAGAAGTCGTCGTAGCGCCGCCTTCCACGTATACAGAATGAATGCCTAGTTTGAATAATTTGGCTAAAATAGTAAGCGGTTCAATGGATGATTTAGGGCATTTTTTAGGTAGTACAATAGACTCCAAAGGTGGTTGAACGATTATTTTTTCTTTACCAAAAACTAATATTTTTTCATCAGAACAATCCAGTAAACTTTTAAAATCACTCTTAGGATTCCCTAATACAATTCTAATAGGATTTTTACCAGAAACATGTCGAACATTCAATTTTGGATTATCTGCTTCTACCGTTTTACTACCCACCAAGACCCCATCACAAATAGCCCGCATTCGATGCGCATGCGTTAAATTTTCTGCATTACCAATCCATTTAGAGTCCCCTATATTCGTCGCAATTTTAGCATCTAAAGTTTGTGCAAAATGAGAAATACTAACAGCTCGATTCAACTTTTGAGCTTTCAAAGAGAGAAAACAATAGGGGAGGTATTTCTTTAAAAAAAGCATCGCTGCTTCATTCGTGCCTATTTGTTGAATAGACGTGACATTGCCTGCTGGAGTTAGTGCAAAAGTGGTGATTGCTGCTAAGGTAGTAGGTCTATTTTCATCGCAAAGAATCAATATACTATTGGTGATGTCGGAAGGCGTTTCATTAATATGCACGATACCCGTGTCTTCATGAATCCAACAAGCATGGATAGGTGAATTGAAAGCTTTTACGGCTTCCTTAAGGTTGAGGATGGCGGACCAAATATTTTCCAATGAGGCAGTGTACTAGTTAAATTGTAAATTTTCGCCAAATTAGGTATTAATTCAGTTTTATAGTAAGACTTGCCCATAAAATCATTCTTTTTTTGATAGATTATGTCTATCGACTGACGGAAGCCACTTTATATTTATGATAGAAAGACCAACCAAAAGAAGCGCTCACTAAAGCAGCAGCCAAGTAAATAATGGGGAAGTACCAAGTAGGAGTAAGAATAAATGGACTTAATAGACTGATAAATAAAAAAGCAGCGGCATATTTGCCAATCGGGTTTTGGGGAATGACTAAATGTTCCCAACCTAAACTAAGTAATAATAATTCGTATCCATAATGTAAATAACCAATGCCTAAAAACCAGATGGGGATCTCATATTTTAAGACCAAAATAAAAGAAAGTAAGACCACAAAATAAGCATCTACTGTTTTATCAAATAAAGCACCGATTTCGCTCATTTGCTGGTATTTTCGAGCTAAAAAACCATCTAAACCGTCTAGTAATATAGCGAATCCAAATAAGCAAAAACTAAGGAATGCGGGTATTTGAAAAACAAACAAGACGGTTATGGAGCTAATGATAAACCTTATGGCAGTTATTTGGTTAGCATAACTACCTAAAAAAGAAGGATTAGGACGAGTAGGATTTTTTTGGTGATGATAAAGAAAAAGATAAAGAAAAGAAAAAAAGGCAATCAGAGGCAGCCAAAAAGCGGATTTAGTGGCAATGGCTAATAATAATGCAATGGTCATTACAATCGAATTGCTTATTATCCAGTTAAGTCTTATTCGTTCCAATTATTTTATAATTTTGGGTTTTGTTCGATGGTTCTATTGCTATATTACCGAATTGTTTTATAGTAGAAGTAGCCGTTGGCAATAAAACAGTATAACCATATAACCATTCAATTTTCTTAAAAAGGGCAATGCTAAACAAAAGTCATCTATTTTACGCCATTCTTTGTTGGATATTCTTCTTTTTGTTGAATGGATTACTTTTTTTTCCTGCTTATGGGGTAGATTGCCAATTACATCCTATAGCCACCACTAGTGATATTTCGGATACTTGGTGGCAACCATTTTTAGTCGGAAATTACAATGTCTTCTACCAACTCTGTGGCGATTTTTTACTATTATTAGTACCAGTCTTATTTTTAAAAAAAGGGCATTGGTTAAAAAAAGTCTATTTACCGATAGCAGCTTTAGGATATCTATTTTTATTATACTACAATACGTATTTGGAAGGCTATAAAGGCATGTATGCCGTCCATCCAATTTTTGAAAATGATTGGGTAATTATCAAAGAAGTCTTACCTACTTTTTTAAGAGAAATCTCGGTCAAAGGAAGTACTTATCTAGGTGGATTTTTAGGATTTATAGTGATGTCTATTTTAATTTTTAGTAGTGTACTATTCCTGCAAAATAAGCTAGTGCAGTATAAACAAAAACCATTATTTTGGGGGATAGGAATTGGTTTATCCATTTTAGGTTTTATGGGGTTGCCTAATAAGATGGAGGATAGAGCCAATTATACGTTAGAAAAATCTTCTGAGGATAGAGTGAAAGTAAGTGCAATAGATTCTTTGGAAAACAATAAGGTTCTTAACTGGGTACATTGGGTCTATCCAGATATTCAAACGAGTGCGACTTTAGATAGAGAAGACCATCTAAAACATTTGGAGAAACGATGGATTTATGACTTTTACAAACAAAAGAAGCTGGTGCAAAAACCAGATATTTATTTATTATTTGTAGAATCTTATGGTGGCGTAGCATCTATGTCCGATTATTGTGAAGCGCCTTATGATGCTTTAACGACTCAGCTTAACCACGAGTTAGATAGTGCAGGTTGGTCCATAGCATCCAATTATTCCAAATCCACGGTCATTGGTGGTCGTTCTTGGTTGGCAATGACGACGGCAATGATTGGGGCAAGAATAGAAGACCAAATTCAGTATAGTGAGTTGATTAATAATAGGCAGAGTTATCCACACATGATTGATTTCTTTAACAAACAAGGTTATGAAACATTCAGAGTGTCTACGATGAAGATTAAACGGGCAGATATGGATTCCTTGAAGATGATAGAAATTCCCAATCGCTTTTGGAAATTTGACCATCGGTATCTTTTTCCGGATATTCCTTATAAAGGCTATAAATACGATTTATATGGTGGCATTCCTGACCAATATACCCTTGGTTGGGCAACGGACGAGCTGTTAGCAAAATCGGATAAACCTACTTTTTATACCTCCATAACCATGAACTCCCATGGGCCTTGGCATTATAAAATGCCGCCTATTGTGGATGATTGGCGAACGTTAAGCGATATTAAAAAGCCATTTGGTGACGAAGAAATTGCTAAAGATATGCGTATTTTTAGCTATTGGACGGCTATGGAATATCAACTAAAAATGTTGACCCATTATATAAAAAATAAAGGGCAAGAGAATAGTGTTTATATCATTATCGGCGACCATAACCCTGGCGGGCTAGAATATAAACTATACAATAAGTTCAATAAATGGGCAACGCCCATCCATATTATTAGCAAAGATTCGGCTTTTGTGGAATCGTTTCACCAACACGGTTTTACAGAAGGTATGAAAGTAGATACTTCTCAATATACGATTATGCGTCACATGGGGCTTTATTCTTTATTAACTCGGCAGTTGTTGGAAAATTATGGGGAGGAGGAAGAAGTATTACCTGATTATTTGCCTTGGGGGTTGTAAATTTCAGTTGGCAATCAATTTGTTTATTAGGACGAATGACCAAAATTGGATAAAGAAAAAGAGTTAATCAGTTTCTTTAATTATTATGATAATTTGCAAAAGGAAAAGCAATGATTGGCAAAACTAAATATTGTATGCTTTTTTTGTCAAGTATGTCTAACACCAAAAAATAATTGACACTATTATAGGTGTTTCTATGACAGGATGAATAAGATTTATGGGATAAATTAGAGAAAATCTTGTAACTATTGTTCATCCAAGATTATCAAAAAATTAGTTTACCTTGTCTATCTACTGTTAACCAAATCAGCCAGATGAACTTGCCTCTTTTTTGATTGGTGATACAGTTAATCGGTTAGCGTTTACTTCTATGACTAGATTTTCAACGAAAGCTTGAAGTCTGTGCTTACTGCCATTTCTCTACCCTTTACCAAAAAAATACCCACTTTAATCTATTTTTTTTGTAGATAAATCCATAAATTCCTACCTTGGACGCCATGAAAGCACAACTACTTAAACATGCATGGCTAGAATTTAGCCGTTCTCCAACATTAACCCGAAACATCGTTCAAACGATTTTTATCGGTTTTTTTGCCCTGTATTTTATCTTAACAATGATTGGTCTTGCGGTTGCTTTGAGACCTATTTTAGAAGATGTTCTTCCAGAGCAAGATTTTTTATTGATTACGGGCGGTTTAATTGGCTATTATTTTGTCATGGATTTACTGATGCGCTATTTTATCCAGAAATTTCCAGCCTTAGCGGTAAAACCTTATTTGCCGCTACCTTTTAAGAAAAGTAGTTTGAGTCATTACGTACTCTTTCGGTCATTGGGGAGTTTCTTCAATTTCTTACCCCTCTTTTTTTTAATGCCTTTCTTTTTCAAAGAAATTTTACCCGCTTATCCAGCAGTTGCTTTAAATTTTGCGCTTTTTACTATTGGTATGGTGCTGTTCAATAACTACCTTTCGCTAGGAATCAGTAAGTATATGTCCGCTCGTAGTAGCTGGGCAGGCATTATCATTCTAGGGTTGATAGTCCTCTTTTTCTTAGAATATAAGGGATATTTTTCTTTATTCGAACATTTGAAAAATGGCGTTGCTATCGTCTTGGCTAGTCCTTTATTAAGTGCCATTCCATTAGTATTAACAGGCGGAATTTATCTATTCTTACATCGATTTTTCAAAGAAGAATTGTATTTAGAAAAAACACAGAGTCAACAGAATTTAGTAGGTGCTAACCTTGCTATTGGTTGGTTTGACCGATTCGGAGACGCTGGTAAATTGATGGATTTAGAACTGAAATTAATTTTGCGTTCCAAGCGAGCAAGAGCTTATTTAATGACAAGCGGTTTATTCGTTTTATACCCACTTTTTTTCGTTTCAACGGAGTCCGATTTAATGGGAAGCCCCTATATTTTATTGATGATGGGGTTATTCTTAACAGGTATGGTGGGCATTAATCATGGGCAGATTTTATTATCATGGAATAGTTTACATTTTGATTTATTGATGTCTAGAGGGAACACAATTCACGATATT